>CP025657.1:4589514-4617287 GCA_003576665.1 Ipomoea trifida
CATTGTGGTGTGTTTCTTAACATTGAGTGGTGTATTTCGTAACATTGAGTGGTGTGTGACCGCACGGCCACACCTAAGAGCACGGCCACATTTGATTAATATTCTATATATATATATATATATATATGACAAGAAACTCATTTGCGAAATGAGTTTTTCCTATTTTTTGAAGATCTAACCAATCTAAGGGATTGAGGCACGTGAGACGGTTTCACACAAGTGTTATCCATATTATTATGGTGTTAATTTTAATCATATTTTCTTTGTTATTGAATTTCCATCATTATTTTTTAAAAAAACTTTAGATATAACTTGAAAATGTGGTACACATCCACTTTTATCACCTTTTATATTTAGAATACTTGCACTGTGAGCAAGAATAATTTCTTCAAATTTTGTTCACTTTCTTAATTATTCACTCTTAACAATTTATGGTGCAAAGTAAATCCACATCAAATCATAACCACTTTTTTTTTTCACTCTTCTTTAATATTTAGAGTATGTTCCAAGCAAAAACAAAAAGAGCTCTTAGCTTGTTTCCAAAAGTTTTCTTGAATAATCTTGATTTCCTTTATATGAGCATTGATATTTCCTTTATCTTGCATGGGGGGTGAAATACTCTAATCAAACCAATTTAGATTGCTCATACCGATCAAGAATGTCAATCAGTTGAATTTGGAACCTTGTGATTGTCAAAGTTTAACTAAATTAGTAATTGTACTATATGTGAACATGTCAAAGCTATGCATTTTGGAGTTGTCATCAAAAGCATTTTTAAGGTTTTTTTTTTCTTTTGTATTTTATTTATACAAGTTATAAGCAATTTATCTATATAGCCGAATCCATAAATTTTTCTGAGTGGGTGTGAAGTTCAAATAAATTTAAAAATGTCAATAAAGAATTATCAATATTTGATATAAATCAAAAATATATTAAAGGTAAAATAAAAGATATAATAAAACCCCTTAAAAAATTTCTATCATAAAACTTCAAAATTTGAATCAAAAGTGTAAGAGATTCATCTCATTGTTACCCGTCATTAAAGTGTTGACTTTAAGTTAGGTGGTCTACCACTTGAACTAGTCCAAGAGACTCCTCCCCCTAATTTAATTTGTTCTAAAAGTTGTATCATATTAAAACTTTTTGAGCAGCTTGAATTATATTGCACTGAAGTCAGATCAACAAGCTGGCGCACCGCGTGCTGTGCTAAAGTGATAGATGCTTTTTAAAATATATATGTGAAGGCGACATTTGTCACACAATTGGAGCAAATAAATTTGATTATTCCACTACTTTATTAAACTTCAGAATATATAAGATTAGGAACATATTGGTAAAAAAAAAAAAAAGAAAGAAAAAAGAAAAAAGAACAAAGAAAAAAGAAAAAAAGAAAAAAGAATAGCAACATAACTAAATAACTAAGTAAAAGGAATATAATCATTAATAATTTTCACCAAAATTTTCTTACCTCTCTCCATTCTTTTTGTAATCCATCTTGGACTGTATTGCAACATGAACAAAAAGATTATTCGTATTTCTAAAACATTGCACACTTTAGTTTGTTCACTAGGCTACCATCTATATTCACTCTTAACAAATTATAATGCAAAGTAAATCTCTATGGGACAAAGTGAGCTGCGTAGCACATCATCTTTTCACTTTTCTTTTATATTTGGAGTGTGTTGCAAGAAAAAAAAAAAAACAAAAGAACTTTAACTATTCTTCGATTTCCTTTAAGTTGTCTTATATGATCTTTGATCGATATTTTCTTATATTGGGAGTCAATTGAAATACTACTGAAGATTATGATAGAGCATTATTAGGTGAAGATTACTATTGTTAAATTTCCTCAATGTTAGATAGTATATATTTTACTCCTTGGTGGGCAAAGTAAAATATTTTATTCTTTATCATATTAAATATCAAAATATATGCATGGTATATACTTATTAATTAAATTTGGCATCTATACTCTCTCTCTCTCTATATATATATATATATATATATATATAAAGCAAATAAAATGATTCCACTTTTTTTTTTTTTTTGAGGAGAATTGATTCCACTTATTTGCTAGCAATTGAAGCAAAGAATTGTCCCTTTTCATCCCATTCCATTTTTAATGCTATAAATATAAGAGGTTAGCTACACAATTGATTCACAAACCAACAACATTTTCTCTGCTCTTTTCCTGCTTAAATCCTGCAAGCTCTCTTTATACCCTAGTAAATAGACAAATCAGTTTTCGTCTCTATCAAAGATGGCAGTTTCACACATCAATGAAAGTGTTATCTTGGAAGAAGTTATGAGTACACATGATCCAAATGGCAAAGAAAATTTTAAAACTAATGTTATCTTCGATTTGGTGAAGAGCATTCTCTATCCTATCACGGTTTGTGTATTTACTATTAATTTACAATGATGTTAAACTTTAGGTTTTATTTTGTAAGAATAAGTCCTAGTACCTATATAACAAGTATTTGTTAGAAGTTTTATGGTATATATATAGGTTTCATGTTTTATGGAATTCTAAGTATTTAAATCTTTATATATTTTATATTGAATGAGGTAAGAACTTGGTTGTTAGGTGGGAATTTATACTCTATGCTATATTTATATAGTATATAGAATATAGATTATTTCTCAAAAGTTTTTTGATATGATGAATATATAGATTGCAGGATAAAAAACATTTATTGTATATCTAACTATCTAAGTACCATTAATATAATATATAATAATTGCTCATAATATAGTTTCACGATAAATCATAAAAAAAAATAAATAAATAACATTCCGCAGGATGGTTTATATATGGATTTCATGCATGATTATTTAATTGAGTTTGTTGTGTTTTCTCTATATATTTGGTTGGATGATATATGATTTAGATTGGAGATAGCATTGATGAAGATGAAGATTCTGATGAGGAAGACTCTAATGGCCAGAAATCTGATGAGGAAGACTCTTATGGTGACAAGTATGATGAGGAAGGCTCTAATGGCGACAAATCTGATGAAGAAGACACTAACGGGGACAAGTCTAATGAGGAAGGCTCTAATGGCAACAAGTCTGATGAGGAAGACTCTAATGGCGAAAAGTCTGATGAGGAAGACTCTAATGGCAACAAGTCTGATGAGGAAGACTCTAATGGCGAAAAGTCTGATGAGGAAGACTCTAATGGCAACAAGTCTGATGAGGAAGACTCTAATGGTGACAAGTCTGATGAGGAAGAATGTGATGACAAAAAGTCTAATGAGGAGGAATTTGACAGTGAGGAGGAATACACTAAAGACATGGAACTTCCCTATCAATTAAAGCGGGTTTCCTTTGAGGTAATTAATTTGAAGAAAAAATTAAAGAGATAATTTTTTTTCTTAAATTTTTCAGTCAAATTATAATAGGTCAATTATATATGTTATAATAGTTAACTTTATAAATGTGTAATTATTCTCCACATACTATAGTTTAATTATAAATTTTATACGAAATGCCTAATTTTCATTAGTCTTCGTAAAACAGTGTCATGAATTCATTGTGCAAAATGTAATTTACGCAAATTTAAAAAATTTTAATTGTCTAAAAATTTTCTTTCTTTATTCAGATATCATTGATGTGTGCAAATAATGTGAATCTACACTCAATGGTAATATATTTTCTAAGGATGTTGTCCACATTTACCTGGGAAGGCAAGCTTTTGATTATGCTGGCAGCTTTCTCCCTCAATTTTGGAGAATTCAGCCTTGCTCACCGTCACAATGGATTGTCTGGCAAATTGGCAATTCTCAAGGGGCGTGAGTATCAAGATCTGCCAATGGTTACACATTTTACCAAATCAATCCTACTTTTGACTGAGCATATTGTTGAGCTTGCACAGTCATCCTCTCACAATTCTTCACCAATCATACCGATTGGTTGCTATTGGATCGTCACAAGCATCCTTACTTATTCATCCTATTTCACGTCTCGCCTTATGAGTATGCATTCAGGGTAAGATTTAATTGCACTACACAATATATAATCAATATTTATAAATATAGTGTTTGTCATTATTGTTTTCGTTATTACTGTAGGTGTTTCATAGGTGGCGAAGCACAACTGTCCAGTTTAACTGGCAAAATCAAAGACGTAATCTCCGATTGTCGTCCAATACTAGGTAGGTTTAATAAATTCAAGTATAGGCCAGAAATTGAAGTTATTATTACTTGCTGTGAGTTTAAACTTTAAATTAATGAGTACTTGAATTGATACATGCAGAGAAAAAGAGAGAAGTGGATTCTTACAATGCATTATGTCATGCATTCTTTGATGAGAATCCAATCCCCTCCCCTTCTTCTAATTTGGATGTTTTGAAGTTAATATTCAATGTCAAGAAAGGTTGGAAACAGAAAGTCATATATGATGGTGATAGGGAAGAAATGGTATGAGCTTACTCACTTAGCCATAAATTAGAACAATTAATGATTTCTTTTGATTTGATTGTTAATTAAGTATTGTGTACGTCCAGTTTGCTTATATATTGATTATGTTAATTGTAAATATAAAATAATATATATTGTATATAATTAAAAATTGTGAATTGCAGGTAGAATTACATTTGTTGAAGAATAGGGGCTTGCTATGGTTAATATCTTCAAGTCTTGACATTGACGAGTACTTGATTTTTATACTTCAAGGCTTACAAAGTAACACTAACTTGCGTGTACTTTGGATTCCCATATTAGACTCTCCTATATTATGGGATATTAGACATATGGAAGTAGAGTATAGAAGATTAGTAAATGCAGGAGGATTACTTTCAGTGAGAAATCTACAGAAATTAGTAGCACCAGGATTTGTGCGGTTTTTTAAAGAGAAATTGTTCCAAATAGGGGAAGGGGGTGAGCCTATCATTGTTTCACTGGATCACCAAGGGAGGATTGTTCACCATAACGCAATGCACATGATATTGATGAGAGCTATAGATATTATTGATGGGATTGACATTGGAGTTAACTCAGTTAAGATTGGAGAAAGTATAATTCCTTTGTTACAGAATGTGTTGAAGGATAGGACGTTGGCAATAAGGAGTTTGGTGCCTGAAATTGATGGGAGATTAGTAGAAATCGCTGGTAAAATGGAAAGACTAATGCTTGATGAGTTGGATGAGATGGGGAAGCAAATAAAAAATCCGGTACGTACTACGGTATATGTTTTATTTAAATGTATGTGTTATTAGTTAATTAATTATATATTTATTTACTGATGAGTAGGTTTACAGCAACATTTACACAACTGAAAGGGAAACAGATCTATGGAAGCTAGAAATTTGGTGCACTAAGCTTGTGGTGGGAGGGATGGAACCAGAGATCGAGTGGGTACGTCCAATTTCATCATCCTTGCCCTATTTCTCGATTAACTGCGACTGTAGCTCTGTTTGACATCCATGTTAATTTAAAGCTGAAAGTTAGTAATTACTAATATATTTTGAAACGCTATTATTAAATTGAGCTTATACTTTATTGGTAACTTAAAATATGTTATAAATTCTAAAATAAATTCTATCAAACAGAAAAGCTAGTATGCATTATCATTTCAAACTTTTTTTTTTTTTTTTTTGAAGATAATCATTTTAAACTTTGAGCACTCAATTATATGTTGTTTCAATTCCTTGCTATTCAATTTGTCACACTAAACTTCGATTACTTGTGAATTCTTTAACAAAAACAGACTAAATTATTATATATTCTTAGCTTTTTGCTTAAATTTTATTCGAGCAATAGTTTTATAGCACTAACTAATTTTAATTTATTAGGTTGATGAGAACAAGTACATTTTTTTGATTGGAGGGAATGACTTAAAATGGGTTAAAGCATTCCATTCCAAGGTAATGCAAGTAGTTTCTCTAAACCCACAACTGACAATTATGATGAGCTACATTGGTAGCAATGTGAAAGTTGGATCAACGATTTATCGAGACAACATTTGTAAAGCATCGGAATCGCCTTTTTTTTTTTATGTTTATATGGGCACATCTTCGAAGCACACTCTTATCAAGGATCAAATTTTTAGATCAAATTTATTGTGATGAAGATGATGATGAAATTGTGCAAGGACTAAAAAAGATGCTAGCCTATGAGGCTAAAGATTTTGCAGTTGACGGATGGGCTATGTTGTGCAAAGGTAACGAGATAGTTGTATGTGACTTAGGAGATAAAATGTTGACAGTCATGACTGAATTTGAGAAATGGAAGGAGAGTGCAATAGCCAAAGGCTTTGATCAAGCGTTCAAAGATCATCATGAGATGCTTACTTCTATTTATGCTTCAAAACATCCTCCTTGTTGTGCTCTTGACTACCCATGTAATTTTGACAAAGTTCCAGAGAATGCAAAGTGTCCCCAATGTTGTCATAATATGCAAAAATTTGTCACTTTCAAGTGCCACCATGACATAGTTGGTGATGAGGATTCCGATTATGAGGATTTCGATTAGGATATACTTAGTTGATATTGACACTTATTGTATTTGCATATGTATATGAAAGTTAAACTTGTACATTCAATTCAATTTCTTACAATATATATGTTATGCTGAGTCTAATCAGTTTGTTTGGTTCCAGTTACATAATATTTAAGGTTTCTCATTATGTAATAATTAATATACGAAGAGAGGAATAATAACAATGGAGTATAAAGAGATTAATCTTATGACCATTTTAACGCAAAGCATATGTCACCATTATAGTTTCACAATTAAGCTAATTTGTAGTGTGCTGGGAGTGCAGATTGCAGAGTTTCCAAGTGAAAATCGAAGCTAATGAGTGAGAGAGAGAGAGAGTTCGAACGAAGGCTTTAAACTTGCGCAAATAAGGGAGGAGAATAAATAGGGTAATTTGATTTTAATTTTGACTCTTGGTCAATACACGAAGAGAATAGATGAAATGCTTAGTGTAGTCCAAGTAGGATAATAAAATAATAATAAAATATAAAATAAAATAAATATGTGGCATCCTAATCAGCAGAAACATGTTGTTAACTTGCAAAAAATCCTAATTGCACTTTTTTGCCGGGTTCGTGGATGATTGTGGAGCTTATTTGGATTCGATGGCTTAATTGATATGCCCGAAATAGTTCAATTGCCTATTTGTACCTTTTCCCTTGAATTCTTTTAGCATCTTGAATTATATTACACTAAGATCAGATCAATAAGCCCACTGTGAGCTTTGCTCAAGTGATGTTTTATTTGGTTAAGTGGTTCACTTATTACTACTTAAGGTCTAACATTTACAGTTTAGATTTAAAATTTAATTTTTTGGTTAATTTTATAAAATTTACCAGGTTTGCATATTTAGTAGTTAAAGATTGCATATTTAAGTGTTCAAGTTTGAATAGGTGAAGTTAATGATAATTATGAAAATGCACCGCATTTTTTTAATTTGATAAAATCCATCAAATTTTTATAGATGTAAAGTTAAGGTTGATTCTTATTCTCTCCTATGACCGTTATATTCCTTATTCTTATGATTAATTGTACACTCCACCATTATATATATTAAGCTTGTGGTTGATTTACATAAAAATAAAAAATTACTGGGAAAAATCTAAAAATAGCAATATTCGAAAGATAATTTTTAAAGTTCACTCACTAAGACAATAAATTAAAAGGGTCAAATAAAGTCTCGGACTAGACTAGACTATATTGTGCAAGCAATTGAACTCCTCAACTAAAAAAAAAGTTTAAATAAACCCATGAACTCAATAAATTAAAATTTGCTTGAAAACTGAATTACATAAAATTAACACTACTATGGACCTGAACCTTTTTATTATCAGAAAATTCATCCACCAACAGTTATAGTATTGTGTATGGAGTATTGAATTTTTATTTTATGTTTATAAATTACATAGCACTACTACTTATAACTGTTATAAGTAGGCCAGGGAATGATGAGTCATGTATATTTATTTACATAAACTGTAATATCTTGTATACGTCAATTATTTTTAATTAATTATATTGTTTTCCAGCAAGCTAAGCCTAGCTTGTCTGATTGTCTCCGACTGCATATATGTTCTGCTTTTAAGGAATTTGCTAGCTATGTCATGAATACATGCCACATAACCAAATACAATCATGGCACGTGTACCAACTTAATTAAAGGGTGAAATTGTTGTATATTGATAGATAGAGATGTGAGAACGAATCTAAGCCTGATCGAAGCAAATGTATATTTGAAGCTTGGAAAAAACTCGAAAAGACTACACGACAAGCAAGGAAGGCTAAGGGAAACTAAAGTTATTATATTGCATAACCACTTTTTCATTTCACTCTACTTTTATATTTAGAGTGTGTTGCAAGCAGAAACGTAAAAACTCTTGTTTCCTAAAGCTTTTGTGGATGATGATCTTCATTTCCTTTATATGTATGTATGTACTATTCCTTTTAAATTTAATAAATTTGAATTAATATATATATATCTTTAATTTACCAACTGGTCGGGATGCTTATTTTTATGAGTAGATTTACACAAGTGAAGTGGAAAAACATCTTTGGAATCAAAGGACAACAAGCTAAGGTACATCTAACTTCATTAATCATCCTTATCGCTATATCTCAATGGCATATATGCTTGCGTCTACTATATATGAATAATGCATATATATATATATATATATATATATATATATATATATATATATATATATATATATATGTATATATGTATGTATGTATGTATATATAATTCAATTACTGCCAAATTCTTTAACAATAACAAAGTATTTAGTCATTAGATAGCATTATGTTATTTTTTTATTTGTTTTATTTTTTTTCCTTAATCTTATACTATACAAACAAAAAATTTAGGTTTGATTTGATTTCACCATACTCAACTTCACCTCTTTGGTATTAAAAATGTACCTTATATTCATGGTTCACTAAACTATGGTCCACATAATAATTTGTCGCCTTTTGGTGGGGTAATAATAGAATGTTGTGTATAGAACTAGCAATATATATATACATACATACATACATACATACATACATATATATATATATATATATATATATATATATATATATATATAGGGTCAGGTTCAAGTGCTGTCGTACTTTCCCGTGCGACCGTACGGTTCACACCACTCAATGTTACGAAATACACCACTCAATGTAGAAACACACCACACAAATATGCACTGTGGTGTGTTTCTTAAGTGTTCCATTGTGGTGCGTTTCTTAGTGTATTTCGTAACATCGAGTGGACCGCATGGCCGCACGGGAGAGCATGGCCGCACCTGTACCAAAAAAAAAAAAAATATATATATATATATATATATATATATATATATATATATATATTTATTTATATATTTATATATTTATATTGGAATGTCTGGACAAGAAGTTACCTCCTGGCCGGCTTGTTCTGATTAAGCTAAGCATGTGCTGACAGTGCTAGCAACTGCCGCTGCTTTTGCGATTCTTCTAAAGCGTAAGGTGGCGTGGATCAAGTGGTTTAAAACTTCCTAAAAACCTTTCTTTTTTATCCCTCACACTTACTTTTCTCCTCTTTTATAATTAGATTAGAATAATTACATTACAAGCAAGCTAGAACAAAAGAGCTCCTATTTCTTTAAATTTTGTTCACTTTTTTGATTCACTCCTAACAAATTATGGTGCAAATTAAAATAAATCTCTATAGGACAAAGTGAGTAGCACATCCTCTTTTCACTTTTCTTTTATATTTGAAGTGTCTTGCAGAAAAAAAAAAAATAGAACTTTAATGTCTTAAACATTTTGTGAACTATTCTTGATTTCATTTAATCTGTTTTATATGATCATTGATTTTTTTCTTATCTTAGGGGTGAATTGAAATACTCCATCTCATGGAGAGTACTCAAGGATAGAGCATTAGGTGAAGATTAATGTTGTTAAATTTCCTCAATGCTACTTCTTAGAAGCTAAGGTAAAATATTTTATTCTTTATTATTATATTAAATATTAAAATATATGATTTATACTTAGTAATTAAATTCTGCATGCATCTATACTCACCATACTATATTGCTAAACCCAATAAATTGATTCCACCTATTTGTTTGCAATTGAAGCAAAGAATTGTCCATTTTCATCCTATTCCAATTTTTAATACTATATATGTAAGAGGTTAGCTACACAATTGATTCGCAAACTAGCAACTCTTTCCTAGCCTAAATAGACAAAACAGCCTTTGTCTCTATCAAAGATGATGGTTTCACACATCAATGAAAATGTTATCTTGGAAGAAGTTATGAGTACACATAATCCAGATGGCAAAGAAGATTTTAAAATTAATATTATGTTCGATTCGGTGAAGTGCATTCTCTGTCCTACCATGGTTTGTCTATTTACAATTAATTTACTGTTAAAAATGTTTTAGTTTGTACGAGTAAGTCCTAGTACATATATAACAACTATTTTTTAGAAGTTTTAGGGTATATATGGGTTTGATGTTTTATGGAATTCTAACTATTTAAATCTTGATATATGCTATATTGAATGAGGTAAGAACTTGGTATATATGTTTTATGCCATATAGTTTTACTATAAATGGATTCATGCATATATGATTACTTAATTGGGTTTTAATGAGTTTGTTGTGTTTTCGTTTATATATTGTTGGATGATATATGATTTAGATTGGAGAAGATAGCATTGATGAAGATGATGAGGATTCTGATAAGGAAGACTTTAATGGAGAGGAGTCTGATGAAGAAGACTCTAATGGCCACAAGTTTAATAAGGAAAAATGTGATGACAAAATGTCTGATGATGAGAGGGAATTTGACCGTGAGGAGGAGTATTCTAAAGATATGGAACTTCCCTATCAATTAAAGCGATTTTCCTTTGAGGTAATTCTCTAATTTGAAGAAAAAATTAAGACATATCTATTAATTTTAAATTTTCCAATCAAATCATAATAGGTTAATTATATATGTTATACTAGTAAACTTTATGAATGTGCAGTTATTTTCCACATATTATAACTTAATTAGAAAATTTTATAACAAATGTATAATTTTCATGATTGTTCGTAAAATAGTATCACGAATGCATGATGCAATAAGTGGTTTACATAAAGATTTTTAATAGTTTAAAAATGTTCTTGTTTTATTCAGATGTCATTGATGTGTTCAAAAAATATGGATTTGCACTCGCTTGTAATATACTTTCTGAAAATGTTGTCCACATTTTCATGGGAAGGAAAGCTTTTGATTATGCTGTCAGCTTTCTCCCTCAATTTTGGAGAATTCAGCCTTGTTCACAGTCAAAATAAGGGATTGCCTGGTAAATTAGCAATCCTCAAGGGGCGTGAAAGTCAAATTCGGTCAATGGTTACACATTTTATGAAATCAATCTTACATCTGACTGAGTATATTGTTGAGCTTGCACAATCATCTTCTCACAACTCATCACCAATCATACCGATTGGTTGCTATTGGATCGTCACAGGCATCCTTACTTATGCGTCCTATTTCACTTCTGACCTTATGAGTATGCATTCAGGGTAAGATTTAATTTCTCTAAACAATATATAATCAATATGTATAAATATTGTGTTTGTCATATTATTGTTTTTGTTATTATTGTAGGTGTTTCATAGGTGGCGAAACACAACTATCCAGTTTAACCATCAAAATTAAAGACGTAATCTCTAATTGTCGTCCAATACTAGGTTAGGTTTAATAAATTCAAGTATAGGCCAAAAATTAAAGTTATTATTACTTGCAGTGAGTTTAAATTAATGAGTACTTGAATTGATATATGCAGAAAAAAAGAGAGAAGTGGATTCTTACAATGCATTATGTCATGCATTCTTTGATGAGAATCCAATCCCCTCCACCTCTTCTAATTTGGATGTTTTGAAGTTAGTATTCAATGTCAAGAAATGTGGAAAACCGAAACTCATATATGATGGTGCTCGCAAAGAAAAGGTATGAGCTTAATTACTCTCTTATTAGCAATAAATTTGAACAATTAATAATTTCTACTTTTGATTGCTAATTAATTACGTACGGTGCACGTCCCTACGTTAATGGTAAATATAAAATAATATATAAAAATTTTGTGAACTGCAGGTAGAATTACGTTTCCTGAAGAATAGGAGCTTGCTACTGTTAATATCATCAAGCCTTGATATTGACAAGTACTTGATTTTAATGCTTGAATTCATACAAGAGAAAACTAAATTGCATGTACTTTGGATTCCGGTATTATATTCTTCTACATTACAGGGTATTAAACATATGGAAGATCAATATCAAAGTTTATTAGGATGTAAATCCGAATTACTCTCAGTAAGAAACGTACAGAAATCCGTAGCACCAGGATTTGTACGTTTTGTTAAAGAGAAATTCTTTCCAACATTCCAAATAGGGGGTGAGCCTATAATTGTTTCACTAGATCACAATGGAAGGATGGTTCACCGTAATGCAATGCACATGGTATTGATGAGAGCTATAGATATTTGTGAAAGGATGTCTAGTGGAATTAAAATTGGAGAGAGCATAATTCCTTTGTTACAAAAAGTGTTGATGGAAAGGGTTTCGACGGTGAGGGATTTGGTGCCTGGCATTGATAGGAAGATAGACCAGGTCGCTAACAAAGTGGATGATATAATAAATGATTGGTTATTTGACATTGAAAATCAAATACAAAATCCGGTATGTGTTATTTTAATATAATGTTTTATTAATTCGCTAATTTACATTTATTCCTTTGCAAACTAGCAACTCTTTCCTAGCCTAAATAGACAAAAACAGCCTTTTCTCTATCAAAGATGATGGTTTCACACAATAAATTGATCTCATTTAATTGCTCGCAACTGAAGTAAAGAATTATCCCTCTTCATCCTATTCCATTCCATTCTTTATGCTATATATTTAAGAGGCCGGTTAGCCACACAATTGATTCACAAACCATCCCCATTTTCTTTGCTCTTTCCATCCCTTAACTTTGCTACCTCTCTTTTCCCTATCTAGTTCTTAAAAATGGAGTACCAGCCTTTGGTAAGCTCAAGCATTAATGAAAATGTTATTTTGGAAGAAGTTTTGAGGGCTCATGATCCTGATGACAAAGGTTTTAAAACAAGTTATGTCCTCAATTTCGTGAAAAAGATTCTCTTTTCAATCTATATCATGGTTTGTCTATTTATTATTACTTTACATTTATATTTAATTTTATGTTTGATTTGATACAAGCAATCACAAGTACATACGAATTATGTATTGATGTTTTAAGATATGGGTGACAATTTTGTTGTATAATTTAATTTATGTAGTTACCATACTACTTACATTATACTCTTAGAATACAAATGTTTTATATTTTGGTAAATATTATTGCACATATTTTATATAAGGATTTTTAACTATTTAAATCTTGATGTAATATAATTATATTGAATAGAGTAATGATGTAGGATACCTTTACGGTGAGTATGGGTATTATGTTGTTTTTTGGGATTGGGGTTATGACACGTAATATGCAATCACAAGCAACTAGTCACAAGTTTTAAGAAATTAACAAGATCGATGGAGTAAACGCATATAAACAAGAGATGAACACGAAATAGTTAACTGTACTATATATATAAAATGTTAATTATATATACAAATCTCATTATAATAATAGGTAACAATATTTTTTTTGAAGCAATAATAAGTAACAATATAGTTCACTGTATATATAAATTAACAAAAATATTACTCCGCAGGATATATGATTTATGGATTTCATGCATGATGGGATAAGTTTTTTTTTTTTTTCTATATCATTGATATATACGGTTTAGATTGCTGGAGAAATCATTCATGAAGATGAGGAGTCTGAGGACTCTGATAATGACGAGAAGTTTGGTGAGGAAGAAAGTGACCACAAAAAAAAGTCAAATGATGAGGAGGAATTTGATGAGGAGCCTAAAGACATGGAACTTTCCTATCAAATCAAGAGGCTTTCCTTTGAGGTATAATAATTCTTTGAGGAAAAAACTTAGAGAATTTTTTTTAAGTTAATACCCATTTTGGTCCCTCGACTATAGCGTAATTCTTGATTTTGTCCCATAGAATTAAAAGTACCCAATTTAGTCCTCAACTTGTAAAATATACTCAATTTGGTCCTCCGTTACAATTTCCATCCATCATCCGTTATAAATGGGGGCAAAACCGTCATTTTCAATAGTCGAGGGACCAAAATGGGTACTTAATAGTTGAGGGACCAAAATGAGTATTTTATTATTATTATTATTATTATTATTATTATTATTATTATTATTATTATTATTATTATTATATTTAATATTGGGACAATGTCTTTTAGTTTATTTTTATATATCAACGCTAGGGGTGTGTAATCTATTAACCGAACCGTTTTAACCAAAGTTTTTAAAACTTTAACCGGAGCCGAATTGAATTTTTTTTTTTGGATTAATCGGTCTATTAACCGAACTTTTTAAAACTAAAGTTCTAAATCCTAAAAATAATACCTATAATAATAAATTCAATTAAAATAATACATATAGTAATAAATCCATAAGAAAATATACAAAAATAATATCATAAAAACATTACAAATTTATAGAGATTTTACATATTAGATTATATATTTACTTATTTAGTTATATATATGTTTAAAATTTCGGTTAATCGTTCGGTTGACCGACAATTTCGAACGCAATTAACCGTTAATCGAAATTTTAAAAAACCTTTAACGACTAACCGAACTGAAAAAGTTCAGTTAAAAATGGTTAACCGACACTTTCGAACCCAATTAATCATTAAATGAATTTTTAGAAAACCTTGAATCATTAACCGAACCCAAATTCGAACCCAATTAACCGTTAACCGAAATTAAAAAAAAAAAATTTAGCCATTAACCCAACCGAAAAAGTTCAATTAAACAATGGTTAACCGTTTGGCTTGGTTAATGGTTAAAGGTTTTTTGAAATTTGAACTAAACTTTTTAAAATTTTTATTCAAGGGTTTGGTTAATGGTTAAAGGTTTTTAAAAATTTTAATTAACGGTTAATTGGGTTCGAAATTGTCGGTTAACTATTTTTAACTGAACTTTTTCGGTTTGGTTAATGGTTAAAGATTTTCTAAAATTTCGATTAACGGTTAATTGGGTTCAAATTTGTCGGTTAACTATTTTGTTATGGATTTATTATATGTATTATTTTAATTATATTTATTATAATAGGTATTATTTTTAGGATTTAGAACTTTAGCTTTAAAAAAGTTCGGTTAATCTGTTAACCGACCGATTAATCGAAAACAATTTCAATTCAGCTCAATTAATGGTTAAAGTTTTAAAAACTTCGGTTAAAATGGTTCGATTAATAGATTACACACCCCTAGTGTTGATATACAAAACTAAACTAAGAGATATTGTCCAAATATTAAATATAATAATAATAATAATAATAATAATAATAATAATAATAAGTACCCATTTTGGTCCCTCGACTATTAAGTACCCATTTTGGTCCCTCGACTATTGAAAATGACAGTTTTGCCCCTCTATATAACGGCTGGTGGATGGAAATTGTAACGAAGGACCAAATTGAGCATAATTTTACAAGTTAGAGGACTAAATTAGGTACTTTTAATTCTATGGGACAAAATCAAGAATTACGCTATAGTTGAGGGACCAAAATGGGTATTAACTTTTTTTTTAATTACTTATATTTTCCAATCAAATTATAATATTCCAATTGTGTTATAATAGTTTATGTTATAAATGTGGAATTATTCTCCACATACTATATATGTAGTATAATTTAATTAAAAAAAAATTACAGTGGTGCAAGTTCACATAATTTTTTTTTAATTTTTATTATTTTCTATGTTCAGATGTCATTGATGTGTTCAAATAAAATGGATTCACACTCGACTGTAATTTATTTTATGAAAATGTTGTCCACATTTTCATGGGAAGGCAAGCTTTTGATGATGCTGGCGGCTTTCTCCCTCAATTTTGGAGAATTGAGCCTGGTTCACAGTCATAATAAGGGATTGGCCAGAAAATTGTCAATTCTCAGGGGAAGTGAAACTCTAGTTGTTCCCCCACATATCCTGGAAATGGTTACTCATTTTATCAAATCAATTTTACAGCTTACTGAGTGTATTGTTGAGCTTGCACAATCATCTTCTCATAATTCGTCACCTATCATACCTATTGCTTGTTATTGGATCTTCACAAATGTCCTTGCTTATACATCCTATTTCACTCGCCTTCCAAGTATGGATTCGAAGTAAGATTTAATCTCTGTCTTGTATAATATTAATTTACGTGTCTCTTAAATAATTTACAAGCTAATAAGTGATATTTATCCAAAATATTAATTGGATTTGTTGATTATTGATTAATATAGTTTGTTTTTTTTTTTTGAAAAGATTAATATTATAGTTTGTTATTATTGTAGGGGGCTTATCATTGAAGGAGCACAATTATCTGGTTTAACTGCAAAAATCAAAGACATAATCACTGATTGTCGTCCCATACTTGGTTAGTTCTAATTAATTCATGTGCATTATGCATGTATGCATGCAATTAATTAATTTATTACTTAACTTTAAGTAATGGCTTTAATTGATAAATGCAGATCAGAAGAGAGAAGAGGATTGTTACAAAGCATTGTGTTATGCATTCTCTTACGAGAATCCAATCCCTTCCACTAATAATAATTTGGATGTTCTCAAATTATTATTCAATGCCAAGAAAGCCGGCAAAAAGAAATTGTTATATGATGGCAATAGCAACGAAATGGTATGAATTAACTTAAATTAGCAATTTGATATTGATTGCTAATAATTAATTACGTGTTGGTCCCGCCAGTTTGTTTATTGCTTAATGAATTAAGTTCATACGCCTGGTTAATAATGAATATAAAATGTTAAAAAATTATATTATATATATTGCAGGTAAAATTGTGTTCATTGAAGGACCAGAGCTTGCTGTTATTAATATCGCCAAACCTTAACATTGACATTTTCTTGCTTGCAATGCTTAAAGGGGTTCAGGAAGCAACTAAAGTCCGTATAGTCTGGATTCCAATATTTGATTATCCTGAATTATGGGCTATTGAGCAGATGGAAGAAGTGTATGAAATGTTAGCGAAGGGATTAGAATGGGTTTCAGTGATAAATCCTCACAAATCAGTATCATCCTGTTTTGTAAGATTTGTTAAAGAAAAATGGTTTCCAACATTCCAAATAGGGGGTGACCCTATAATTGTGTCACTGGATCGCCATGGAAGGATTGTTCACCATAATGCAATGTACATGATATTGATGAGAGCTATGGGTATTTTTCAAGGGATTGAAACTGGAGTTGAGATTGGAGAAAGTATAATTCCTTCGTTGCAGAATATGTTGAAGGAAAGGACTTTGGCAGTGAGGAGTGTGATGCCTGACATTGATAGGAAGTTAGATCAAATTGTTGGTAACATGGAAAGAGTAATGATTGAGGGGTTAGATGAGATTGGAAAACAAATACAAAATCTGGCGGTATGCATATATGTTTATCTTAATATGTATGTATGTGTGTATTATTATTCCTCTAAATTTTAATTAATTTGAATATATATTCCTTCTGAGCAGATTTACACAAACATTTTCACAAGTGAAATGGAAAAACATCAGTGGAAGATCCAAACTTGGTGCCTTCGGCTTGTCGCAGGTGCGATTGAATCAAAGGACAACAAGGTACATCTAACTTCATTAATCATTATCGCTATCCTATATCTCAATTGCATATATGCTTGCGTCTACTATATATGAATAATGCATATATATTTACATGTCATTCTCATTTAAATATTATATATCTATCTTTTCATCTCATCACACTAAACTAAATTCAATTACTGCCAAATTCTTTAGCAAAAAAAACTATTTAGTCGTTAGATAGCATTACGTTAAATTGTTTTTTTTTTACCCTTAATCTTATATTATACAAACAAAAAATTTAAGGCACTAACATATTTTGATTTATCAGCTTGAAGATGAGAACGCTCTTTGTATTCTTATTGGAGGGAATAACATAAAATGGGTTAAAACATTTCTGTCTAGCGTATCGTCAACAATTTGTTTTAACCAGCTACAGAGATTTGAGGTGAAGATGTTCTATATTGGTAGCAACATGAAAGTAGCATCGATGCTTGATGATAAAGTCAACGTTCTTGGAGAACCAGATGACACTCAAAACTTATCCTCTTCAGGGATTTTCTGGTCACGACTTCAAAACTTATTCTTGTCAAGGATCAAATTCTTAGACGAGACTCATGGTGATGAAGAGAGTGATGAAATTGGGAAAGGATTAAAATTGTTGCTAGCATATGAAGGTAACGGTTTAGGAGTCGATGGATGGGCTATGCTATGCAAAGGGGAAGAGATTGTTGTATGTGACTTGGGCGAAAAAATGTTGACAGTTGTAAATGAATATGAGAAGTGGAAGGAAAGTGCAATAGCCAAAGGTTTTGACAAAGCATTCAAAGATTTTCACCATATGCTCAGTTCTACTTCTACTTCACAACATCACCCTTGTTGTACTCTTGAATACCCATCTAATTTTGACAAAACCCCCAAGAACGTGGAATGCCCCCAATGTTGTCGCAATATGCAAAAATTGATCGCATTCAGGTGTTACCATGGCCATGATTGTCTTCTTGATGATGATGATGATGATAATGAGGAGGAGGATGGTGATGGTGATGGTGATAATGATGATGATGATAATGATAATGAGGAGGAGGATGGTGATGGTGATGATGATGTGGAGGAGGATGGTGATGGTGATGGTGATGATGATGATGATGATGCAACTTAGGATATACTTAAGTAGTTATTGATACATGTTTGCATTAATTTAATTTGTATCAAAGGAATAAACACAATTTCCATGCAATATATAATAAATTATAATAATTCAATGGCGTAGCTCAAGTGGCAAGTGAGCTCTCTTTGTGAAGAAGAATTTTGGTAGAACCCGGGTTCAATTTCCATAAGCGACGATTTCCTCCTGTGTCTCTCGGAGTGAACCCCGGTGAATTTAACAAAAAAAATAATAGCTTTTTGTAACTTGTAAACATTGCCCTCTTTTATTTTGGGGATGGGCGCAACATTATATATAGTAAATATGACAAGCAAAATGAAACAAAGGTAGTATATTATTTGTGTTTTCGTACGTGTGATTGTGCCCGCCGTTCGGTGTGGAATTACTTTGCTGCTGCTATCTTTAATGTCTCTCAAATTATAAGTAATTTCTGTGTGGTTCACAAGCTAAGGCCAGAAGGTCTTCTCCTGCGGATGGAATTGAATGGGATGTTTTAATTTTCTCAAGGATTGCTATGTGTTGGTACAGAAATCATGTTTATATTATTGGCATATATTGATCCATGACATGAAGGATTATATTGATTCATGAAATGAAGGAATATATTGATCCATGAAATGAAAGAATATATTGATCCATGACATGAAGGAATATTTTAATGCATGCATACAAAATGAATGGATATAATGCAATGCATGGATATGAATGAATGGATCACATGAAGAAGGGTGGATGGATCTGACAAGTGGCATATCAATGTGTGAACCATATTTTTCCCTCTCCCACTTTCATGCTTAGTGTCTGAACATGGGATGGGAATTCCTAAAAACAAGGTTCCAAAAATACTATAAAAGGGGAACCTTGTAATAGGATTAAAGTGAAGTTTCAAGGAGTATTAATTCAAGAGTCACTGACTACACAAAAGAAACTTCAAAAGTTCGGGTCTAGAAACGAGTACTATATTTGGAGAAGCAGCTCCGCGCAGTACTAGTACACCTTGTGTCGAAATCCAGGTTGGCATACAATTTGTGTAATTGATAGATTAGCTCAAATTGTATTTAAAATTTTCTTACTGAGTTATTGTATAAGGTTAGCGTTAAAATAGGCGGTAGGCCTAGTTTTGTAAATCGGTTGAACCTTGTACTTGTAAAAACCAGCGGGTTGATCTAGTGGAAAGTTTTGGGCGTGGCCCCGCAGATTAGGAGTGTTCTCCGAACTGCGTTATTAAATTCGTGCGTTCATTATTTACATTATATCTATTAGGAGTATTATCAGGAGTAATTGTCTCTTGCCTAATTCCCTAGTTAAATATAGTGTTTATTCGTTGGTATTCTGCATTACATACTTACAATTGGTATCAAAGCGTGTGTCGCTTAATTTGCTAGCGAGATCCTAGGGATCCTCGAGAAATTGTTTTGCAGGATGGAAGAAGGTGCATCCATTACACGACCTCCACTGTTAAAGGGAGTCAGTAATTATGCCTACTGGAAGGCTAGAATGAAAGCCTTTGTGAAATCTTTGGACGAGGAATGTTGGGATGCCATTGAAAATGCATGGACTCCGCCCGTGATGACAGTCGAGAACGAAGAGAAGAAAAAACCCCTCAGTCAGTGGACATCAGAAGAAAAGAGACGCTCACAAGCAAACAATAGGGCTATGAATGCTATTCATAGTGCTCTTGGACCAGATCAGTTTGTATTGATCTCAGCCACGGATATTGCAAAAGTTGCTTGGGATGCACTGATGAATCACTATGAAGGTACAGGACCCGTCAAAGTTTCAAAATTGCAATTGCTCATGACGAAGTATGAAAATCTGAGGATGGAAGAAGGTGAAACAGTATCTGAGTTCAGTGCTAGGGTAAAAAACCTGGTAAACAATGCACAAAACTTAGGCGAACCATTTGAGGAAGAGAAAGTGGTTCGAAAAGTTTTGAGGTCCTTACCTCCGAGGTTCAAAATGCAAGCTGTTGCCATAAAGCAATCAACAGATCTAAAAACTCTAACGTTAGATGCTTTAATGGGAAATTTGCAGACTTTTGAATTGGAAATGGAGGAGGAAGATAGGTACCTGAACAAGGACAACAAAGGAGTTGCATTTGACGCTATGGTACCTGCAAGAGCTGACTCCGATACAGAAATGAACGATGTCATGGTCATGCTGTCTAAGAAGTTTGGAAAAATGCTCAGAAAAGCTAAAGGACAAGGAAAGCTGAAACCAAATAACAAAGGACCTGGCATTGGAAATACTCAAAGACCAAGAGGTCAAAATCAAGATTTCAAGTCCAAGGGAGTTCAGTGTTATGAATGTGGTGGGTATGGACATATTGCTGCTGATTGTGGAAACAACAAAGGTAAGAAATCGTACACACTTACCTGGAGTGATTCTGACGATTCTGACAATGGTGAACCAGCAGAACCACAGACAGGAAACTTTGTTGCATTCTATGGAAATATGTACCACCCTGATGACGTTGAAGAGCGAGAAAACTATGAGAAGTTCTTCAAAATTCCAGATTTTGTAGACGACAGTGAAGTAACAAGAGACTCAAATCAGGTGCAGTCTATCACACAAGAGATAGCCGAGGAGATACAGACCGACGATGAGGATGTTGACCTCGCAGAAGCTTATGAAGAGCTGTACAAAAACTGGTACAAGGTAAGTAAGCTGAATCTTAAGTTAATTAAGACTGTTGAGTCTCTAGAATTAGAAAATTCAGCCCTAAAGACCTCTGTAGAAGAACTTAAGATTGATTTAGACACAAAGGTTTCAAATGAACGACATCTGCAAAAAGAAAACTCAGCACTAAAATCATCAGTAGAAAAACTTAAGACTGATTTAGATGCAAAAGTTTCAAATGAACTATATCTGCAAAAGGAATTGGAAAGTTTCAAAAAACGTGTTAGAATGTTGAACACAGGAACCAATAGTCTAAATGAAATTCTTCAGTCCCAAGGGAACAACCATAACAAAGCAGGTCTAGGATTCACAAGCAAGCAGGGCAATCGTAAAACCGCATGGGTGCCCGAAATGAAGTCCAAGAGGAACACCGAAGGCATAAGGTACATAAATAGATTTCTTTACAAAAGATGTTTCAGATGCACCATGAAAGGCCATGGTTGGAGAAACTGCGGTCAAATCAAACCACGACAGGTGTGGAGACCAAAACAAATCTGCATGACAACAAAGATTGCAATGACTGCAAGTATGTCAGTATCATGGTACTTTGATAGTGGTTGCTCCCGACATATGACAGGTAATGAAGAATTTTTGAGCAATATAGTTGAGGATTGTGCTGGGCATGTCACATTTGGAGATGGTGAACGAGGTAAAATCATCGGCCGTGGAACCCTTAATGCAGAAGGTATGCCGAAACTCACTGATGTTTACCTAGTAGAAGGACTAAAAGCAAATCTGATTAGTATTAGTCAACTGTGTGATCAGAATATGCTAGTTAGATTTACTAAAGAAAATTGCAAAGTTTATGATTCTACTACCTGTGTCATGAAAGGGGTCTGAACCACTAACAACTGTTATATGATAAAATCTGTACTTGTGTGCAATAGCTCTTTAACAGATGAAACTGAAATTTGGCACTACAAGCTTGGGCATTTAAACTATCAAGACATGCACAAATTGATGCATTATGAAGCTGTGAGAGGAATACCACACCTGAATCTCAAGGGAACAACGAATATTTGTGCACCATGTCAACACGGCAAGCAAACAAGGGTGTCTCATAAAAGATTAACAGACATTCCTACAACTCATGCTCTTGAACTCCTTCATATGGATTTGATTGGACCAACTCAGGTAGAAAGTCTCGGAGGAAAGAGGTATGTATTTGTTTGTGTAGATGACTTCTCTAGGTTCACATGGATTGACTTTCTAAGAGAAAAATCAGATACTTTTGGAGCTTTCACAAAACTGTGCTTGCGTTTACAAAATGAAATAAATAGTTCCATACATAAAATTGTCCGCATAAAAAGTGATCATGGTCGTGAATTTGAAAACTCTGCTTTCAGTAACTTCTGTGATACAACAGGCATTTTGCATGAGTTCTCAGCTCCTAAAACACCACAGCAAAATGGAGTTGTAGAAAGGAAAAATAGGACTCTGCAAGAAATGGCCAGAGTTATGCTTGTTGCGAAAAACCTATCACAGCGTTTTTGGGCAGAAGCCATGCATACTGCATGTCATATTACTAACAGAGTTTTTATTAGAACAGGTACCAAGAAAACGTCATATGAGATCTGGAAAGGTAGAACTCCGAACTTAAAATATCTTCATATATTTGGCAGTATCTGTTACATCTTGAATGATAGGGAACCGAGAGGAAAATTTGAAGCTAAAAGTGATGTAGGAATATTTCTTGGATACTCATTAAATAGCAAAGCATATCGGGTTTTCAACAAAAGAACAGGTGCCATAATGGAATCAGCTAATGTCACAGTTGAAGACGCACTACTGAAACAACAGCAGACAGACGATGATGAGCCTGTGCATACATCAAACCCACTCGAACCAGAAAAGAACTGTCCACCTCCGGTCGAAGTTACCAAAGCTCCCTCAACTAGAACTCAGAAAAATCATCCTACTGAAAATATCATCGGAGATATGAGCGCTGGAATCAAGACCAGAGACAAAGAAAAGAAAAGTTATCGTGAGATGCTAGTGAGCTCCTGCTACATCTCTATGATTGAACCGAAGAATGTCAATGAGGCATTAAAAGATGAATTCTGGATAAATGCTATGCAGGACGAGCTAATGCAATTTGAAAGAAATCAAGTATGGGATCTAGTGCCCAAACCTGAGAATGTAAATGTCATTGGTACAAAATGGATTTTCCGGAATAAGTCGGATGAGAACGGGGTTGTGATACGGAACAAAGCAAGATTAGTTGCTCAAGGTTACAGTCAAATGGAAGGAATTGACTTCGGGGAAACTTTTGCCCCTGTAGCAAGGTTGGAGTCGATTAGACTTCTAATCTCAATTGCTTGCTCAATGCGAATCAAACTGAAACAGATGGATGTCAAGACAGCATTTTTGAATGGATACCTAAAAGAAGATGTATATGTTGCTCAACCAAAGGGATTTGAGGATCCAAAACACCCAGAGCATGTCTATAAACTGAAGAAAGCTCTCTATGGGCTAAAGCAAGCTCCAAGAGCCTGGTATGAAAGGTTAACGGAATACCTAGTCCACAAGGGCTACTCCAGAGGCAGTGTAGACAAAACACTGTTCATCAAAAGGTACGGTTCCGATTTAATTATTGCTCAAATCTATGTAGATGACATTGTGTTTGGTTCCACGTCTGATAAATATACTGACAATTTTGTCGATATGATGCAAGGAGAATTTGAGATGAGCATGGTGGGTGATTTATCTTATTTTCTAGGCCTACAAATTAGGCAAACTGATAGTGGTATGTTTGTTTCCCAAACTAAATATGCTCACAATCTTGTTAAGCGATCCGGACTGGACACCAGCAAAAGTGTTCGCACTCCTTTTCCTACTCATATAAAACTTCATCGAGATGACGATGGGAAATCTGTTGATCCAAGTGCATATAGAAGCATGATTGGCAGTTTACTATATTTGACAGCTAGTAGACCTGACATAAGTTTTAGCGTTGGTGCATGTGCAAGATATCAAGCAAGTCCGAAGGAATCCCATCTAATCGCAGTTAAAAGAATCATAAAGTATGTTAAAGGTACCTTGGAGCTGGGGATTTGGTACTCAAGCGAATCCAGCACCCAACTAGTTGGTTTTACTGATGCTGACTGGGCAGGTAACATCGATGACAGGAAAAGCACGTCTGGAGGCTGTTTCTTTCTAGGATCGAATATTATATCTTGGCTAAGCAAGAAACAGAATTCTATTTCGCTATCTACTGCCGAGGCTGAATACATCGCTGCGGGTAGCAGTTGTGCTCAATTAATATGGATGAAACAAATGCTTGCTGATTATGGAATTGCACAACAGGTAATCACTCTATACTGTGATAACTCTAGTGCCATAAGCATAACAAAAAATCCGGTTCTTCATTCCAGAACGAAACACATAGATATTCGTCATCATTTCATTCGTGACCTTGTGGAAGATAATATTGTTTGTTTAGATTTTGTGCCAACAGGGGATCAAATTGCAGACATTTTTACTAAGGCGTTGGATGGAAATAAATTTGAGGAATTACGGCACAAACTTGGGTTATGTGCGTTGCGATAATTTTTTATATCAGTTCGTTTTTTTCTTTCATTTTTTTTCGTTACTTTTTTCTTTTCCATAATCGAAATTTTTTTTGTTATTTAAGATTAATGTCCTTATTTTTTTGTTTCGTTAATTATTTTTTTGTGTGTGTTTCTTTTCGGTTCATCCTTCTTTCCTATGTTACTTTTATGTATATAAATTTTTTTTAGTTAGTATTTGCATATTTTTCTAACTAGTTTCCTCATTGAATTCTGTTTCCTTATTATATTAGTTTTTTTCCTCTTCGTTATTTTGTTTCGGATCAGACCTACGTAAATAGCGCTTCTTCCCCGTTTTTTTTGTTTTTTCTCTGTTCGTCTCTCCGCAACGGAACTGCACCATGCCGCCGCACCGCCCGTCCTCAGCCGCTGCCGTCGCTCACCGCACACGATCCCGAATGGCCGCCGCTACCACCGCCGCTCGGCCGCCCTCACCGCCGGCAGGTGTCGCTCGACGCCTCCAGTTCGAAGGCTTGTCACCGCACCGCCAAGCCCTCGCCGATGATCATCCGTCTTCCTCGCTGCCTCTCTCGGCCGCCGGCGTTCTGCCTCCGCACTCGCCCTCTGTCGTCCGTCAAAATAAGCCGAGCCCTTCCGACCTCCGTAACAGCGCACGCAGTGAGTCTGTGGCAGACTCTTCGGCCGAACAAAACGGAAGCCAGCGACCGCACATCACCATTCGGTTACCGCAGTCTGCAGGGAAAGGCCCGTTACGTCCTCCTTCTGCTCCTCCAATGTCAACGAGTGAATCATCTGAGTACTCTCCTCTCCAGCCTTTACAACCTCTCTCAGATAATGCATTCTCTAATTTATTCTACTGTGCTGCGTTATCATCTTTTCATCGTTCGTTGTCTGTCAAAAGTTTTATTTGCCAGAAGAAGATTGTGGTTAGTGACTTTACTGCGAAAACTGGGCTGATTGGTAAATTAAAATCTTGCCAATTGTTTACTTCTGTGGTTACAATTGAACAGTTTGTTAGGCCTGTTGTGTATGAGTTTTATGCTAATCTGGTTCCGGAATTGATCTGTCATAACCGAGTTTATGTTCGGGGTCGTATGTTTGAATTTGGTCCAGCTACTATAAACCATTACTTTTGGTCTGCTGAGTCTGATGATGACTTTGTTGAGGATTTGGACCAGATTACTGCAAAATTGACAGGTGGGGCTAAAACTAGGTGGGTTGCTAAGGATACAATTAAGGCTGTTGACCTCACTGCATCCTTTGCACTGCTGCACAAAATTGCTTGTACGAATTGGATGCCAACCAAACATCATTCCTATGTCAAACGGTCCATGGCTGTGCTTCTCTACAAAATTGACCAGGGTGTCAGATTTAATCTCGGCGAATTGCTCTTTCAGCAAATACTGGCCGCTCGGAATGGTGCGAACAACAGAAATGAGCTGATTTTACCTAACCTTATATATGGTCTTCTTGTCTCACAGGGATTTCAGAAGCATGAAACCGAGGACTATGAGGCTCACTCTTTGCCTATTAAAGTGGATCCTCGCCTGTTACATGGGTCTCATGTTGATGATCTTAATGCTCCTGACGATTCCCACCACCAGACTCAGTCCTCATCTCATGGTGCCATAGTCGAGGCTATCCACGTTCTTGAAGAAGAGTTGGTTGCCATCCATGCCGAGCAAAAGAGACTGGCCTGCCGTAGTGTCAAGATTGACAATATTCTGAAACGGCTTCGTCGTGAAGACGCGGTGCATGTCGATGTTCCTTCTGAGGTTGCATCCTCTTCAGCCTCATCCTCGAATGAAGACTCACCGGCTTCCCCTTCTAGTTAATGGCTGGTCCATGGGTAAATTCTCTCGGTTTTGGTCTTAGTGAAGTTAATAATGTTGTTATTTTTTCATGCAGTAGTATATCTGTAGTTGGTGGATAGAATATGTGTCAGACACTTATTACCTTTCCCATAACTCGTTTTATCCATCACACTATTCGAGCCTTAAATTCCTTCACTATTCTGTGTGCTCCGGAATTGAGATACTTATATTTTTTTGTTTGCGATTGCAATTGCCTCCTTACTATTTGCGCAAACACATGCCATATTATTGCTCGTTGTTGTCTTACTGGTGAATCATGTTTTGTTTGGGCTGTACCTAGAAGAGGGCTACACGTGCTTAATATGGTTCAAAAGGAGCCTGAGAAGAGTACGGTGTGAAAGCTTTCTAGTGTACGTTTCACTTAGAAGAGGGCTACCCGTACTTAATATGGTTCAACAAGAACCTGAGAAGAGTCCGGTGTGAAAGCTGTCTAATGTGAACTCATTTTCGCGGCCTCTTTTCTGTACTCCATTGCTCCACCTCTGCCTCCAAACAACGACTTAAAAACTCTACCCTATACGTGATCATTTCCTACTAGCCCTTCATATCAATTCTATCTGCTGATTGCTTATGTATTACTCGTGATTGAATTTCAACTTTATTATCTCGCTAATGCTATACTTCAGTTGCCTTTGGCACTTGTTTATCAAAAGGGGGAGTATACTAAAGGATAGTGCAAAGCAAGTCCAGCAGCAAGTCAGGGGGAGAATACAAAGGGGGAGTACAAAGTAAGGGGGAGTCATGGTTGTTTGATCAACATATGCCAAAGGGGGAGATTGTTGGTACAGAAATCATGTTTATATTATTGGCATATATTGATCCATGACATGAAGGAT
>CP025657.1:4635422-4650051 GCA_003576665.1 Ipomoea trifida
TGCCCGGCTTGGATCCTTTTCGATTAACTGCCCATCATATTCTTGATTTCATAAGTATATAATACACAAATATTGAAGGAATCAAGAAATAAGTGGAAAATTTAAAGAATTGATATGATATTCATCGAACTCGATCAAGAACACTGACCTGAACATGTTTAGCCCGGACATAGGGAGAATCGCCGGCGGGTACTTTGTGAATGACGTGAAAGAGATCCTGTTTGCCGGCGCTGTGAGGACGAGGCGGCTTACACTGAGAGGCCGGCACCGGAGAACCACTTAACTTGAGCGGCTGCGGCGTAAAGAAACCCCTTGGATTATCGTTAGCCAACATCTCTAGTCCTCGCCGGATTCTCTAACCCAAAGAGAGACTAAGTTTACTGAATTCTTTGAGACCCTTTCGAATGCGTAGTGATTGCAAAATCACTGTTGAAGAAACATACAAAATGTTCAGAAAGTCGCCTTTTTCCTCTCGCCGGAAAATTTCAGAAGAGAAAATTGGAGAAAACCAACTGAAAGGCAATAGCCGTTGTATATGTATCCGTTGGGAAACAACTTCACGAAGCGATGGAACGCGTAGCTTAGACGCGCTCTCCTTTTGTTGTTTCTAACTAGCTATTTTTTTGAACAAATTCTAACTAGCTAGCTAGTAGCTACCTCAAATTTTATCTATTCTAAATTTTTTAAATAATAATCCACTAAACAATGTGAAATACTCGGTAAAAGTTTGTCACCCTTCTGATGCAAATGCAGTGGTATGCTTTAACAAGTACCTAGCGGATCCAAGATTGATATCAGTCCTCGTTAGTTCTGAAGCGCTTGGGATGTACTCATCATATTGTTGCTAGATATTGGTAAATAGTAAAGCGCATATAGATCAAGAGTGAAATTGAAAGCTAGCATGTTTTGCTCAATTTAATTATTTAAAGGTTCCCAAGGCAATTTCGACTTTCAACTTATTGAATTACAGCGATGCCCGAGACTTTGTTGTCTTTAATATGGTTTTGTTTTGTATTGTTTTTTTTTTTTAATCTGATCTTCATGGAGAGTTCATTGGCGACTTTAATAGCAGTTTTTGATGTCATTCAATAGTGGGTCAAGTCATGGTTTCCCTCTTCGTCGACAAGCTTGCCGATGCTTCTATAGCCTATCCCCTAAGCCAAGTGAGTACATAGACTTCCATCATCAACAACAACGGATTTTCCTCCAGCAACAATGGTTGTGAATGTTAGTCATGTTATCATTATTATTGTTATTATTTTATTATATTGTATACTTTCCATTCATGTGGTTACAGGCTAGTCAATAACCATATCCTATAGAGTAGGGTAGTTCTCAACTCCTTCTCAAGTTTCCTATTCAGTTGTAATCTGATTATTGTGAATTCAAACGTTCATCTGGTATCACAAGCGTTAGGTCCTATTTTTTTTCCTTTCTTTTCCTTCGCCATTACCTTCGATAATCAGCCGCCTTTATGGCCTTACCATCCACCGCCGATCGGACCATCACCACCGCTGCTCCACCTCCGGCGGCTCCAAATCCCTTGGCCACGGTGCACCATTACGTGAGTGTCAAACTCACGGCCAGGAACTATCTCCACTAGCGTACGCAGCTCGTCCTCTTCCTCCACAGCCAGTGACTGCTCGGCTTCATAGACGGGTCTAATCTGTGTCCTCCGGCGACCCTCACCACTGAGCCACCACCGGCTGCTATTGCGACGCCGCCAGCGCCACCGTCGTCGAACCCTACGTATGCGCTGTGGATACAACAAGATCAGTCGATCTTGTCACTTTTGATTTCCTCCCTCACGGAGGAAGTGATGTACCTTGCTGTTGGCCGGAACACCGCCCAGGAGGTGTGGAACTCCATCACCGCTGCCTTGGCGTCCTCCTCTCGCTCCCAGTGTTTGAGCCTCCTTGGCGAGTTCCAAACACTCCGGCAAGGCGACGACACCCCGGCTGAATATTTAGGGCAGGCTCAGGTGATCGTGGAAGCCCTCTCTCTCGCCGGTCGGCCCCTCTCCTCGGATGAATAGGTACTATATGCATTACGTGGATTGCGGCCTGAGTACAGGGCCATGGCCAGCGCTCTTACCGTTTCCGGAACACCTGTTAGGCTACCACAGCTGGCGGATCATTTGCGGGCGCAAGAATTCATCCACGCAGATGATTACGCACCGCCCAGTTCTATTTAAACATCCTGCGCACCGACGACGTATTTTGCAGGTCGCGGCAGCACTGGTGGACGGTCTTCCAATTCCAGGGGCCGAAACGGACGTGGGCGTGGGAACTCGCAGCGTGGCAGACGTGGTGGCACTCCCCGGTGTCAAATTTGCCGGTCTCACGGGCACAGTGCGGTGTACTGCTACCAGCGCTACAATGACCGCCCAAGTCCACGAGCAAACTCTGCAGTTTCCAGTGAGCCGTCGGTCATGGCTGGCGATGGTTGGTATCCGAACACAGGGGTATCATCTCATGCAACCATGGACGCGCAGATACTAGAGCATTCAGAAGTCTACAACGGAGGGGATATTCTAAAAGTGGGCAACGGCGCAAGTTTGGGTGTTACTCGTGTCGGGCGTGCAGTAATTCCATCTTATTCACAAAATCTTAAAATGTCAAATGTGTTACATGTCCCTCAATTAGAGTTACCATTACTTTCTGTTTATAGGTTTACAAATGAGAATGGTGTTTATTTTGAATTTCATAAATCTCATTTTGTTGTGAAGGAGTGCAAAACTCAAGCGGTATTTCTTAAGGGGTCGACCACTGGCGGTTTGTACAAGCTGCTGCTTCCACATTCCGACACAGCGTTTATTACCTCTAGAGCGTCACCAGTTGTCTGGCACCAGCGGCTGGGTCATCCACATCGTCAAGTCCTCCAGCGGGTCTTAAAACACTATCCTGTCACATCCTCCTTGGTCAAAGTTGCAGAAGTCTGTACGGCCTGTCAGCTTGGAAAGTCAGCTAGATTTCCTTTAGATAGAGTTTCCAATTCTAGTAGAAATGTTTTAGATTTAATTTACACGGACATATGGGGTCCGTCTCCTGTTATTTCTGCTTCTGGTTACCGTTACTTCGTCTTATTTGTAGATGATTTCTCGTGATTCTGCTGGTTTTACCAATTACGGTTAAAATTAGACATTTATAAAGTTTTTGATTCTTTTCGGGTGATGGTAGAACGACATTTTTCGCGTTCTATCAAAGCCATACAGTCTGATTTAGGGGGTGAGTACTGACTCCTCCATTCTGTTTTTGAGACTCTCGTGATAGTTCATAGACAATCATGTGCATATACACATGAACAAAACGGTAGAGTAGAACGCCGTAATCGACACATTGTTGAAACCGGTTTAGCCCTTCTAGTTGAAAGTTCAACACCTCAGAAATACTGGGACTATGCCTTCGAAACAGCTACATATTTAATTAACTCTCTACCGTCATCAGCCATTCACTTTCAAAGTCCTCACTTTCGCCTCTACCAAACACAACCGCCATATGCGTTCCTTCGTGTCTTCGGGTGCCAATGTTACCCATATCTTCGTCCATTTAACAAACATAAAATAGAGTACCGGTCAACCCCCTATGTCTTCCTAGGTTACCCAGTCTCTTTTAGGGGATACCGCTACATGGACCTAAACACGGGTAATGTCTTTATCTGTCGTCACGTCAGATTTGCAGAATCTATCTTTCCTTTTGCATTGCAAAATTCTATACAGGTTGACTCAAGTTAGGAACCTACCATGCCACCATGGGGTTCCAGCCCCATACTCACGCAAGCTCAATCTACTTTGGATGATGTGACTGTACCTCTTGTGCAAGAGCCACCCCAGTTAGCCATACAAGCTCCGACTACATCAGTTGATACGCACACCACGAGTAGTCAGGCACAACAGAAGGGTCATGTTATGCGCACGCGACGAAAGACTAAAGGCACGGGAGAACAATTTTATGCACTAAACACAACTGTTGACCACGTGTTACTCACAAGCTGTGGGTCATCCACAGTGGCGTGACGCCATGGATCAGGAATTCAATGCCTTATTACACAATAACACCTGGAAATTGATATCGGCAACTCCGAGTATGAATATTATTGGTTGCAAGTGGGTTTTCCGTACCAAGCGCAAAGCCGATGGCTCAGTTGAGCGTTACAAAGCCCGACTCGTCGCTAAGGGGTTCAATCAGGTCGCAGAGGAGGATTTCTTCGACAAGTTTAGCCCAGTGGTTAAGCCGACTACAGTTCGACTGCTTTTTTCACTTGCAGTCTCAAACAACTGGACCCTACGTCAGCTTGATGTACACAACGCCTTCCTAAATGGTCAGTTGACTGAACTGGTGTATATGAAGCAACCGCCGGGTTATGAGGACCCGACACATCCGGGTCATGTTTGCCAGCTCCAGCGGTCGCTATATGGCCTCGAACAAGCTCCGCGTGCCTGGTTCCATCAGTTACAGGAGTTCTTGATAGGTTCCGGGTTTACTACTTCAAAAACCGATGTCTCTCTCTTCTACTATACCACAGCCACTGCTAGAGTCTATCTTCTAGTCTACGTTGATGACATTATTATGATGGGAAATGCTACAAGCTTAATCGAAACGCTCTTACAGCGCCTTGCCAATACGTTCAAAATCCGCGATCTCGGCACACCGAGCTTCTTTTTAGGCATCGAGGTACTGTCTGATGCCAGTAACACGCTACTCTCCCGGCGTCGGTACATGAAGGATATTTTGGCCCGAGAAGGGATGTCTGACTGTAAGGCTTTTGCGACACCAGCATCAGTTACTCAGCCTGCTACCTTGTCTTCTGAATCATGTGATAATCCGACTCAGTATCGCCGGATTGTTGGGGCTTTAGAGTATCTGACTATTACACGGCTGGATCTTTCGTTTGCAGTTAACCATCTATGTCAATTCATGCACTCACCGACGACAGATCACTGAGGTCTATTACAGCGAGTCCTCCGCTATGTTAAAGGCACTCAGGATTATGGTCTACGGCTAACTGCCTCGGCATCTACTGATCTCCACGCTTATTCCGATTCCGACTGGGCTGGCTGCCCGGTAGATAGAAAATCAACCAGTGGTTATGTAGTATTCTACGGTGACAATCTTATCTCCTAGGTCTCACGGAAACAGCGCACTGTTGCACGTTCGTCTACAGAGGCAGAGTATAAAGGGTTAGCTGACGTCTCAGCCGAGTTAACTTGGGTCATTTCCTTGTTGCGTGAAATGGGTTTACATTCCGGGAGACCGGCGCAGCTGTGGTGTGATAATCTTGGAGCCACATATCTAGCCGCCAATCCGGTTTTTCATGCTCGGACCAAGCACGGTCAGATCGACTTTCATTTTGTTTCGGGACAAAGTTGCATCTGGTGAGTTCGTCGTCAACTTTGTGTCTACACAAGATCAGCTTGCGGATATTTTTACTAAACCACTGCCCACACCACGCTTCCAGGCTCTTCGTGACAAGCTTAATGTTGCTGCTCATCAACCTTGCGCTTGAGGGGGTGTGTTAGTAATGTTATCATTATTATTTTTATTATTTTATTATATTGTATACTTTCCATTCATGTGGTTACAAGCTAGCCAATAACCATATCCTATAGAGTAGGGTAGTTCTCAACTCCTTCTCCTATAGGTTTCCTATTCAGTTGTAATCTGATTATTGTGAATTCAAACGTTCATCGTGAAGATGGTAGTGACATGCTGAACCAAATGTCCGATGGCATCTCCACTTTCAATGATAGTAGTTGTAGTGACATCGATTTTGTAGGGATTTTCTGACGATGTCCCTTCCAAGCAGTATAGTTACTTCTCCAATGATAGTCTCCGGTGATAAGAGTTCGAAAAATGGTAGAATGCAACCTAGAAAACCAATTTCCAATAGATCCAGTCTGTTCTTAGTGTTCGATCGCATCTTCAGCGTACTAAGATTTCTTTGATCATTTCAGAAGGTGAGAGTCCAAACAATGGTGGAGCATATCCCAAAAGATCGATTCCAGGAGTTTCGTTTCCAATGTCTTTAATCTCTATAGGGTTAATTCTTTGAGCATACGTTGTATATAACATGAATTTTGCATGTTCAAGATTAAATAAAAAATATATATTACAATTATAATTTGAGATTTTACTATTTCTTGAATACAATAAGATCATTTAGTTTACTAGAATTTATCATTCAATTTCACTTACTGTTTCACGATCTAATTAACCTATTAACAATTCAGATAGTTAAATATGCAACTAATGTAAATTAAATGACAAAGAAACGCAATCAACACATAATTTGTTGACCCAATTCGATGCAACCAACATCTACACCTTGGGGACCACCATCGGTGAATCCAATCCGCTATATCAAGTAGTATTCAAACAAACGGTAAGAGGAACGATATGACCAGTATGTGATACACCTCATACTGTACAGTACCCACTCTATAAACACCATAGACGGATTGATGAAGTTCGGTGATCTTCACAACAACTGTCGAACTTCCTAATTCACCTATCGTTACACCATTGCTAACATAGAATACAGTCCAAAGATGTGATAAAATCACACAAGTGTGTTTCTCTCAAGATCAGTTTAGATCAATGTTGAAGATGAATATCTTGAGAAAGAAAATTAGAGAATAACTTGAATCTGAAATCCTTTTAGAGAGAAAATTTTCAATAAAAGTTGATGGTACAAAAATTATTGATTTTATGTACTTGTCATATATTGATCCATGAAAGGAAGAAATAAGTTTTTGATGTAATTAACATGCATGCATACGTGTTTGGCACAAAAGAAAAGAAGAAATACAATGCAATGATGTGTATGTGGCACAAAATGCAATGAAATGGGAAAATGCAATGCATGCGTATGTGAATGTGTGGAGCAGATGAATAGTGTGTGAGGAGTCTGGCAAGTGGCAATCAAAGAATTATTCTTAAAAACATTGTGTGAACCAGATTATTTCTCTCTCCCATATTCATGCAAAGTGTCTAAACATGGGATGGACTTCCTAAAAACAAGGCTCTACAAACACTATAAAAGGGGAGTCTTGTAATGAGATCAAGGTGAAGTTTCAGGGAGTAACTATTCAAGAGTCATTGACTACACAAAAGAAACTTAAAACGTTCGGGACTAGAAACGAGTACTAAACTTGGAGAAGCAGCTCCGCGCAGTACTAGTACACCTTGTGTCAAAATCCAGGTTGGCATACAATTTGTGTAATTAATAGATTAGCTCAAATTGTATTTAAAATTTTCTTACTGAGTTATTGTATAAGGTTGGCGTTAAAATAGGTGGTAGGCCTAGTTTTGTAATTCGGTTGAACCTTGTACTTGTAAAAACCAGCGGGTTGATCTAGTGGAAAATTTTGGGCGTGGCCCCGGCAGATTAGGAGTGTTCTCCGAACTGCGTTATTAAATGATTGGTGTACTTATTTGGTGCGTTCATATTTTTACATTATATCTATTAGGAGTATTATCAGGAGTAATTGTCTCTTACCTAATTCCCTAGTTAAATATAGTGTTTATTCGTTGGTATTCTGCATTACATACTTACAATTGGTATCAGAGCGTGTGTCGCTTAATTTGCTAGCGAGATCCTAGGGATCCTCGAGAGTTGTTTTGCAGGATGGAAGAAGGTGCATCCATTACAAGACCTCCACTGTTAAAGAGAGTCAGTAATTATGCCTACTGGAAGGCTAGGATGAAAGCATTTATAAAATCTTTGGACAAAGAATGTTGGATGCCGTTGAAAATGCTTGGACTCCACCCATGATAATAGTCGAGAATGTAGAACGAAAAAAACACGTCAGCCAATGGACTGTAAACGAAAGGAAACAATCGTCAGCAAACAATAAGGCCATGAATACTATTTGTTGACACTGAAAATTTACAAATTTTGATTATTTTTATATTAGTATATTTATTTAAATGTATTTGGATAATATTGATATTATCTAATTTGTTAATTAGATAATATCAAAAGAGTTTGAATTTATCAAAACTCTTTATCCTACAGCTATAAATAAGACCTATCATTTTTATGTATTCATCCTAGGAAAAAATCATAGAAATAGCTTTGAAGCTTATTTAGAGAATAGATATCATGATCATGAAAATAAAAGCCCCATGATCTTAAATGTAAAAGTTCCTTCTTGAAAATCATGTTGATCTAAACCTCCTATTGAAGACCAAGCCACATAATTCCGGAGGCCCTTCAGAAGAACAAGCATATAAGTTCTTTTCTGAAGATTAAGCCACTTGAAATCCGGAGGCCCTTCAATAGAGCGTCAAGACATCAACTGAAGAATCAGAGGACCATATATCCAGAGCTTGTACCCACACCCCACATATTGATATACATTGTAACATGAATTTTGAATCCCATATATATATTCAAAATTTATTTGTTTACACTATTCACAGTGCACTTGGACCAGATCAATTTGTGTTGATCTCAGCCACAGATATTGCAAATGTTGTTTGGGATGCACTTGTGAATCATTACGAAGGTACAGGATCCGTCAAAGTCTCAAAATTACAATTGCTCATGACCAAGTATGAAAATCTGAGGATGGAAGAAATTGAGACAGTATCTGAGTTCAGTGCTAGGGTAAAAAACCTGGTAAACAGCGCACAAAACTTGGGTGAACCATTTGAGGAAGAAAAAGTGGTTCGAAAAGTTTTGAGATCCTTACCCCCGAGGTTCAAGATGCAAGCTGTTGCTATAAAGCAATCAACAGATCTAAAAACTCTAACGTTAGATGCTTTAATGGGAAATTTGCAGACTTTTGAATTGGAAATGGAGGAGGAAGATAGGTACCTGAACAAGGACAACAAAGGGGTTGCATTTGACACTACGGTACCTGCAAGAGCTGACTCCGATACAGAAATGAACGACGTCATGGTCATGTTGTCTAAGAAGTTTGGAAAAATGCTAAGGAAAGCTAAGGGACAAGGAAAGCTAAAAACGAATAACAAAGGAGCTGGGACTGGAAATACTCAAAAACCGAAATGTCAAAATCAAGATTTCAAATCCAAGGGCGTTCAGTGCTATGAATGTTGTGGTCATGGACACATTGCAGCAGATTGTGGAAACAACAAAGGTAAGAAATCATACACACTTACCTGGAGTGATTCTGAAGATTCTGACAATGGTGAACCAACAGAACAACAGACAGGAAATTTTGTTGCATTCCATGGAAATATATACCACCCTGATGATGTTGAAGAGCGTGCAAACTACGAGAAGTTCTTCAAAATTCCAGATTTTGTAGAAGATAGTGAGGTAACGAGAGACTCAAATCAGGTGCAACCTATCACAACAGGAACACAAGAGGTAGCTGAGGAGATACAGACTGACGATGAGGATGTTGACCTCGCAGAAGCTTATGAAGATCTGTACAAAAACTAGTGTAAGGTAAGTAAGCTGAACCTTAAGTTAATTAAGAATGTTGAGTCTCTAGAATTGGAAAATTCGGCCCTAAAAACCTCTGTAGAAGAACTTAAGATTGATTTAGATACGAAGGTTTCAAATGAACAATACCTGCAAAAGGAAAATTTAGCCCTAAAAACATCAGTAGAAAAACTTAAGACTGATTTAGATACGAAAGTTTCAAATGAACTATACCTGCAAAAGGAATTGGAAAGTTTCAAAAAACGTGTGAGAATGTTGAACACAGGGACCAATAGTCTAAATAAAATTCTTCAGTCACGAGGGAACAACCATAACAAAGCAGGTCTAGGATTCACAAGCGGGCAGGGAAATCATAAAACCGCATGGGTGCCCGAAAAGAAGTCCAGGAAAAACACAGAAGGCATAAGATACATAAACGAATTTCTTAACAAAAGATGTTTCAGATGCACCATGAAAGGACATGGTTGGAAAAGCCGCGGACAAATCAAACCACGGCAAATGTGGCGACCCAAGCAAACTTGTTTGACGATAAAATGATCCTTTTTGGTCTGGTATAAAAAAAAATTAAAATGCTTAATTGATTTTTTGTTTCATTTTTTTTAATTATTTAACTTTCATCATGTTAGTTTGTTTTGCAGATTCAATTATACACTTGTTTAAAAAAAAAAACAAAACAAAACAAAAAAAAAAAAGAAGAAAAAATCAGACCTTGTACGCCAGATGAAGAGAAGTTCATTGTAAAGTGAAGATTGATAATATTCTGATAAAGCTTCGTCATGAAGACACAGAGAATATAGATGTTCCTTCTGAGGTTGCGTCATCTTCGGCTTCGTCCTCTATTGATGACTCACCGGCTTCCTCCTTCTTTTTGATGATTAGTCCATGGGTAACTTCTCTCAGTTTTGGTCTTAGTGAATTTAATAATGTTAGTTTTCATTTAGTAGTATATTTGTAGTTGGTGGATAGAATCTGTGTCAGAAAGTTTTTTCCTTTCACATAACTTGATTTATCCATCACAAAATTCAAGCCTTAAAATCCTACATTGTTCTGCGTGCTCCGAAACAGAAATACTTGCACTTTTTGTTTGCGATTGAAATTGCTTTCTTACTATATGCGCAAACAAATTCCATATTATTGCTCGCTGTTGTCTTACCGATGTATCATGCTTCATTTTTTGGGCTGTACCTAGAAGAGGGCTACCCGCACTTAATATGGTTCAAAAGGAACCTGAGAAGAGTACGGTGTGAAAGCTATCTAGTGTACGTTTCACTTAGAAGAGGGCTACCCGTACTTAATATGGTTCAAAAAGAACCTGAGAAGAGTCCGGTGTGAAAGCTGTCTAATGTGATATCCTTTTCGCAGCCTCTTTTATGCGATCCATATCTCCACATATGCTTCCTAGAAAATCTATCCTATCGGTGATAAACTACTACAAGCCCTTGAGAACAATGTTACACTCCCTTCTATCTACTTATTGCTTATATATTGCTCTTGATTGATTTCCAACTTTATTATTTCACTAATACTATGCTTAAGATGCCTTTGGCACTTGTTTATCAAAAGGGGGAGTATACGAAAGGGTAGTTCAAAGCAAGCAAGTCAGGGGGAGTATACAAAGGAGGAGTACAAAGTAAGGGGGAGTCATGATATTTGGAGTTTGTTTGATCAACATATGCCAAAGAGGGAGATTGTTGGTACAAAAATTATTGATTTTATGTACTTGTCATATATTGATCCATGAAAGGAAGAAATAAGTTTTTGATGTAATTAACATGCATGCATACGTGTTTGGCACAAAAGAAAAGAAGAAGAAATACAATGCAAGGATGTGTATGTGGCACAAAATGCAATGAAATGGGAAAATGCAATGCATGCGTATGTGAATGTGTGGAGCAGATGAATAGTGTGTGAGGAGTCTGGCAAGTGGCAATCAAAGAATTATTCTTAAAAACATTGTGTGAACCAGATTATTTCTCTCTCCCATATTCATATATGCAAAGTGTCTGAACATGGGATGGACTTCCTAAAAACAAGGCTCTACAAACACTATAAAAGGGGAGTCTTGTAATGAGATCAAGGTGAAGTTTCAAGGAGTAACTATTCAAGAGTCATTGACTACACAAAAGAAACTTAAAATGTTCGGGACTAGAAACGAGTACTAAACTTGCAGAAGCAGCTCCGCGCAGTACTAGTACACCTTGTGTCAAAATCCAGGTTGGCATACAATTTGTGTAATTGATAGATTAGCTCAAATTCTATTTAAAATTTTCTTACTGAGTTATTGTATAAGGTTGGCGTTAAAATAGGTGGTAGGCCTAGTTTTGTAATTCGGTTGAACCGTGTACTTGTAAAAACCAGCGGGTTGATCTAGTGGAAAATTTTGGGCGTGGCCCCGCAGATTAGGAGTGTTCTCCGAACTGCGTTATTAAATGATTGGTGTACTTATTTGGTGCGTTCATATTTTTACATTATATCTATTAGGAGTATTATCAGGAGTAATTGTCTCTTACTTAATTCCCTAGTTAAATATAGTGTTTATTCGTTGGTATTCTGCATTACATACTTACAAAAGTGATTTCTTATTTTTCAACAACCAAAAATCAACTCTCTTCAGGTAATACTGTGATCATATATGGTGAGAAGGATCTAGATATTTCCAAGTAAATCTAATTTTCCCTTTCACCCTTGAGGATAGTGTTAGAGATCTCGTTCATTGAACATTAGATCTCCCAATGGACTTATACATTCATGTAAATTGACTCAAGACGGTTATATCCTTGCTAGTTGTAAAATGGACGCATGCAATAGACTTCAGACACTGGTGATAATATGAACTATACTTAGTTCTAGGTTCAAATAAAATAGAGTATTATCCCAACATAGCTTTCAATGCAAGGATAGATATGGATCAAAATACCTTATTAGACCTCACGTGAAACCCTTAGTTCCGAATCCTCAAAGACTTAAGAAGAATCCCGTTGTAGCTTCAAGTACCTTTGATGATTCAATCTTCAATCAACTAGAGTCCGATCTAGTTTCCTTCAATTAAAGAATGAGTCCACAAACCTAAATCTAAGGTTGAAGAGAGGAAGAATGATTCGAGTCCACGAATCAATTGCTAGTCGAGTCCACGAGCTAGCCACTAATTGAGTCCACAATTAGCAATAAGGTTTCTTATACAAGTGTACAGAAAAACTAAAGAATTTTATTGAATGAAAAGTTGTCGTAAATCTTTTATGTTCATGCTTTATTCATAGGTAGAGGGGCAACATTGTAGTCTTAAATACAATGAGAAAAAGGGTCCTACACCTAATCTATAAATGCAAGTATAAATGCATAAAACACTAAGAAACTCCTCATTTGGTTATTATTTGACAAAACAATAAAAATTAGTCAATTTTACATGCTAGGCAAAAGAAAAAAAAAACACTTTGAAAAATCAATTACATTTCAAAGTAAATTGATTAAACAATTAAACACAAAAAGTCCAAAGGGAAATTATCTCATTGTATCAAATACCACCAATAAAAAAGAAATCTATTTTCAACCAACTAGTAGATTTTTCAACGAACGATCAAATCATCAAAAAGAGAACGTTCATCATAAATGTCATCCCCTTAAATAGCAGCATCACACACCATCATCAAAAGACCACACTCACTCCCCCTTTTGGGCAAATGGATAGCCAAATATCATATTTCCTCAGCAAGAGGATCTTCATCAACTTCAAGTTCTTGCTAACCACTAGGTTCAGCAAGGCTTATCCTCAAGCAGGGGTTCTTGCTAACCACTAGGTTCAGCAAGGCTTATCCTCAAGCAGGGGTTCTTGCAGGGGATTATTTCTTACACTAGTGAGGGTTCTTGCAGGGGAGTCCTAATCCTCAATGTTAACTTCTTGTTGAGGAGACTGATTGTAAACTATTTAATCACCTTGGGACTAAACTTATATCATTTCTCCCTCATGTAAATATTGTGGAATTTGGAGCTAGTGAGATTGCTGATATCAGCTGTCAAATTGTAGTAAAATTCCACAACAAACAACTCGGAACAATGACACACATTAACACACATTGTTCACTATTTGGAGGGTACCCACTTCAATCAATAAGGGCACTATATTGCAGGTGGAATTGAACTGTTGAATATCAATTCCTCTTTGTACTATCAAACCTCATTGCATTGCAAATAAATGTATTACTCCCTCCGTCCCATTTTGGTTGTCTGGTTCGTTTAACGAGGCTTGACTGAAGTTATTTTTAATCAATTTTTCATAATATTAAGTTTAGTATTAATATATAAAATTTATATATTTAGAAACTACATCAAAAGTACTATTAAACACAAAAAATTAAATTTAAAAATAATAAAAAATTACTAAAGAAAATAAGCAATGAAGAAAGAGTTGGTTTGACCAATGAATAGTAAATAAGACAGGTAAAATGGGACGGAGGGAGTTATTTTTTCTTATAATAATAAATATTTTATTCATGATTTAATATTACATCTCAGCTTGACCGAGACCGTTTCACGGACAAAGAATTTTGCCAAATATGAAATATTGGTGTTTATTTCTCATATAGATATTACAAAAATAAGAAATAAAACACACGAAATTATAGAATACGAAACACAAATAAATAATACAAATATTTTTTTTTAAATAAATGCATACTTACAAATAGTTTTCTTTAATAGTAGTTTTATTTTAAAAAGAATGCATTTTTCAATTTTTTTAAATTAGTAAAACAGAATATTTTAGAGTTTTCTTTAGTTCATTTGAGAGAGACGATTACGTGTTCCAAAACGTAAAATTCTTACCCTTGAAAGTGAGTTTCTGTGCATCATGACTACGCTTTTTCAGTATTGCAAACGATCAAAACTGAAATTGTTTGAAGCAATCAAAGTATAATTGAAAATTCTCACTTATAATATTATAAGCCTAGATATTGAAATGCCCAAAAGAAGGAAAACAAAGAGGAGATAGGAGCCCTGGGTTGCAAACTTCCCAGAATTATATATCTTTATACAACACAAGAAAGATGTAACAAGAATGATCCCTGTATATAGCATATATAAATTGCACATGGAAATTCTTGATTTAAGACCTATAACAGTGTCATATTAATCAACTAAACAACTAAAGAATAATCACTGATTTACAACCTCTAAAAGATTTGTAGACCATACATATCCTAAGCCAGTAGCACAATTTCTC
>CP025657.1:4651051-4669791 GCA_003576665.1 Ipomoea trifida
ATGAGGATTCTGATAAGGAAGACTTTAATGGAGAGGAGTCTGATGACGAAGACTCTAATGGCCACAAGTTTAATAAGGAAAAATGTGATGATGACAAAATGTCTGATGGTGAGAGGGAATTTGACCGTGAGGAGGAGTATTCTAAAGATATGGAACTTCCCTATCAATTAAAGCGATTTTCCTTTGAGGTAATTCTCTAATATGAATAAAAAAATTAAGAGATATCTATTAATTTTAAATTTTCCAATCAAATCATAATAGGTTAATTATATATGTTATACTAGTAAACTTTATGAATGTGCAGTTATTCTCCATATATTTTAACTTAATTAGAAAATTTTATAACAAATGTATAATTTTCATGATTGTTCGTAAAATAGTATCACGAATGCATGATGCAATAAGTAGTTTACATAAAGATTTTTAATAGTTTAAAAATTTTCTTGCTTTATTCAGATGTCATTGATGTGTTCAAAAAATATGGATTTGCACTCGCTTGTAATATACTTTCTGAAAATGTTGTCCACATTTTCATGGGAAGGAAAGCTTTTGATTATGCTGTCAGCTTTCTCCCTCAATTTTGGAGAATTCAGCCTTGTTCACAGTCACAATAAGGGATTGCCTGGTAAATTAGCAATTCTCAAGGGGCGTGAAAGTCAAATTCGGTCAATGGTTACACATTTTATGAAATCAATCTTACATCTGACTGAGTATATTATTGAGCTTGCACAATCATCTTCTCACAACTCATCACCAATCATACCGATTGGTTGCTATTGGATCGTCACAGGCATCCTTACTTATGCGTCCTATTTCACTTCTGACCTTATGAGTATGCATTCAGGGTAAGATTTAATTTCTCTATACAATATATAATCAATATGTATAAATATTGTGTTTGTCATTATTGTTTTCGTTATTATTGTAGGTGTTTCATAGGTGACGAAACGCAACTATCAAGTTTAACCGTCAAAATCAAAGACGTAATCTCTAATTGTCGTCCAATACTAGGTTAGGTTTAATAAATTCAAGTATAGGCCAAAAATTAAAGTTATTATTACTTGCAGTGAGTTTAAATTAATGAGTACTTGAATTGATATATGCAGAAAAAAAGAGAGAAGTGGATTCTTACAATGCATTATGTCATGCATTCTTTGATGAGAATCCAATCCCCTCCACCTCTTCTAATTTGGATGTTTTGAAGTTAGTATTCAATGTCAAGAAATGTGGGAAACAGAAACTCATATATGATGGTGCTCGCAAAGAAAAGGTATGAGCTTACTCTCTTATTAGCCATAAATTTGAACAATTAATAATTTCTACATTTGATTGCTAATTAATTACATACCGTGCACGTCCGGTTTGCTTATATATTGGTTATGTTAATGGTAAATATAAAATAATATATAAAAATTTTGTGAACTGCAGGTAGAATTACGTTTCCTGAAGAATAGGAGCTTGCTACTGTTAATATCATCAAGTCTTGATATTGACAAGTACTTGATTTTAATGCTTGAATTCATACAAGAGAAAACTAAATTGCATGTACTTTGGATTCCGGTATTAGATTCTTCTACATTACAGGGTATTAAACATATGGAAGATCAATATAAAAATTTATTAGGATATAAATCCGAATTACTCTCAGTAAGAAATGTACAGAAATCCGTAGCGCCAGGATTTGTACGTTTTGTTAAAGAGAAATTTTTTCCAACATTCCAAATAGGAGGTGAGCCTATAATTGTTTCACTAGATCACAATGGAAGGATGGTTCACCGTAATGCAATGCACATGGTATTGATGAGAGCTATAGATATTTGTGAAAGGATGTCTAGTGGAATTAAGATTGGAGAGAGCATAATTCCTTTGTTACAAAAAGTGTTGATGGAAAGGGTTTCGACGGTGAGGGATTTGGTGCCTGGCATTGATAGGAAGATAGACGAATTCGCTAGCAAAGTGGATGGTATAATAACTGATTGGTTAGGTGACATTGAAGATCAAATACAAAATCCGGTATGTTTATTTTAATATAATGTTTTATTAATTCGTTAATTCACATTTATTCCTTTAAAATTGTAAATGAATAGTGTGATAGCATTACCAGCTTATTTTAACTTTATGAATAGGTTGACAGTAACATTTACACAAGTGATTGGGAAAAAGATTTATGGATGATAGAAACTTGGTGCACTAAGCTTGTGGCAAATTTGGGTAATGACAGATTGTCCGAGTGGGTATGTATGTCCAACTTCTTCATTGCTATATCTCAACTGCAACTACTCTTTTTCCCATTTTATTTGTCTAATACGATCAAGTGCAACAACTTCTAAATTATATACAAGTTATTTAATTTTGCATAATATTTAATATTAGTATATAAATTTTATATATTTAGAAATTAAATTAAAAACACTATTGAACACAAATAATCTAATTTAAAAGTTTAAAAAAACATTATTCAAGAGAATAAACAAAGAAAAAAGAGTTTGTTTGACTAATAAATAATAAATATGAAAGTTAAAATGAAACAGAAGAAATATGTGTATGCATATTTAATTTTTTATATTTTAAAAAATTTATACCGTTAATAATTTATAGTACTAAACTTGTTTGGATTTATGGATCAGGTTGATGATAACAAGTGCTTTTTCTTAGTTGGAGGGCATGACAAACAATGGGTTAAAACATTTGAGTCCAAGGTAATGGTACAAATTCAGCCTAACCCACAATCAAAAATTGAGATGATTTACGTTGGAAGTAACATGAAAGTAGCATCAATGATTGCTGATGAAGACAATGATAGCAACATAGTTGGTCATCCTGCTTTGTCATGGTTGTTTTGGGCACGACTTCGAAGCATGTTTATGTCAAGGATTAAATTTCTTCAAGAGACTCATTGTGATGAAGAGTTCGATGAAATTTTGAGAAGACTAGAAAAGTTGCTGGCCTATGAAGCTAATGATTTAGTAGTTAACGAATGGGCTATGTTATGCAATGGGAACAAGATAGTTGTATGTGACGTTGGAGATAAAATGTTGAAGGTCATGAATGAATATGAGAAATGGAAGGAGAATGTGATAGCTAAAGGCTTTGACCAAGCATTCAAAGATCATCATGAGATGCTTGATTCTACTCAGACTTCACAACATTGTCATTCATGTGCTTTTGAATTCCCATATAATTTTGACAGTGTTCGAGAGAATGTAAAATGTCTCCAATGTTGTCACGATATGCAAAAATTTGTCAGTTTCAAGTGCTACCACGGCATAGTTGATGATGATGATGAGGCGTCTGATTAGGATGTATTTTGTTTGATATTCCAAGCTTCAAACATACATTTGTTTCAATCAGGCTTAGCTTCATTCTCACTCACTCACTATCTATCTATCAATAATAATTTCACCCTTTAATTAAGTTGATACACGTACAATGATTATTGTATTTGCCCGCCCCACATGTAAAAAAGTACCAACCTAATTAATGTCAATGCCATAAGTGAGTGCTAGAGTCTCAACATGCATGCATGCAATGTTATTGTGAGACACACATTGTTAACATACAGGATGCCTGCCTGCAGGAATGACATGATGTAACAGATTAGAGGATGGCAAATTATTGCGGTCCACATAGTTGTGTGAACCACGACTCAACGACGTCGTATTGCTGTAAAATAAAAAAACAAAATAAAATTCCATTATTCAATAACGGTGTCTGTTGTAGCCATTTATATGTTAGAATAATGAACAAACGTGTAAGATAATGTATTTTGTGAGTTAGAATAGTGAACTTTATGTGTTAGAATAATATAATGTACTTTATGTCATTAGAATAATAAACCTTTTGAGAGCTGACGTCCTTAAAAGAACGAAGTTATGATACATCCTTAATAGTGTGGCAGAGACGTGGAGTATACCATTAATCATAAGATTAAGGAATGTTTGTGCTGCTAAATTAGTGGGTAGGATAATTACAGAAATGTTACATTTGTTAGGAGTGAATAAATAAAAGACTAATGCAGTCCAAGAATACAAAAAGGAAGCTAAGGGTGTAAAGAAAGAAATAATGCAACATGTTTTTGTCGTTCTTTATATATTTTGACCTGGCCTGAATCCTTTTTAAAAGCTTATTTAATATTTAGGCCATTAAAAAATTTTAAAGTAAGTTTCACTTTAAACCTATTTAAAGCCTATTTAGTATTCAATGATGACTTTTTGAATACTACATGAATTTTAAAGACTTTTTAAAAGTCTTAATTGAATAACATTTGAATTTTAAATACTCTTTAAAATCTTGATTGAATACCTTGGCCAGTTGGCCTCCAACAATACTTTACCTTGCCCTCCAAGAAGTAAAATACCGACTATCTAACAATGCAAAATTTTAACAATATTAAACTCCACTTAAGTTTTCAAAAAAAAAAAAAAAAAAAAAAACAAACTCCACTTAATGCTCGATCCTTAAGTACTCTCCGTGGTCTGGGGAGTATTTCACTTCAAAGATAAAAATTGAAAATAAGAATTCCTTTTACTTACCATATAGTATTAAGAAACAAAAATGAGAAACACTAAAGAATTGAAGAATGTAAAAATGGCTGAAAAGTAAATAAGATATCTCCTTTTACTTTTCTATTTGAAATACCCATTATTCCTTACAAAGTAGTAAAAATCTACTAACCAAAAATAAATAAAAAATCATATATAGATTAGAGAGTCAAAGTAAATTACTCTTCAATGGCTGACAATTGTTACCACAACTTCAAAGGTGACACAATTAAAATTACTCCATAAACTTTAATTTGTAGTCTCCACTTTTGATATCTGGATGAAAACATCACAACTTGACAATTCATGTTTAGTATACGTGTATTAAGTTACATGAGTAGCAAAAGGGGAAAAATGGATAGAAACTATTATAAAAGATTTATATCATAATGGATAAAAATGATTTTAAGATACTTTCTGCAGTGTCCACAAGGTACAAATTAAAACATCACTTCTACAATGCAACTAATTAAAGATGTATCTTTCAAGATAAGCACGTACACCACAAGCATTTCTTTATATATATATAAGATCAATTGTATATGACAACTCCAAAATGCATAGCTTTGACATGTTCACATAAAGTACAGACTAATTTAGTTAAACCTTGATAATCACAAGATTTCAAATTCAACTCTGCCTTATTGGCCTTCTTTGATCAGTATGAATAACCTAAATTGGTTTACCTCCTTGTGGTGAAGTATTTCACTCCCAAGATAAAGAAAATATAAATGCTCATATAAAGGACACAAAAGCATTAGGAAACAAGAGTTCTTTTGTAAAGTTTAGGAAACAAGAGAGTCTTTTATTTTTGCTTGAAACACACTCTAAATATAAAAGAAGAGTGAAAAGAAAATGTGGTTTTGATTTTGTCTATTAGAGACTTACGAATCAAGAAATTAAAGTGACAGAAATATGAATTCTTGCTCACAATGCAAGTATTCCAAAATTTGAATCTTGCTTGTTTGGACTAATTAATTTGTTATATTATTATTTGAGTTAATTTATATGTGGGAATTATTAAAAAAAAAAGTGAAAAAGAACAAACACAAATTTACAAATATTATAATTGTAATTTTATTATAATTCTATTAATTAACAAAATTAAGACTTAAACGCAAATTTAACACACCATTTACAAATATTATAATTTTTATTTGTGTTTAAATCTTAATTTTTAATAGCATTAACAAATTATAGATTTTCGCATTTATTCTGATTTCACATATAAGTAATTAATAATTTATTGGAGAATGAAAGTGATTTGAAATGCCTATTTTGTCCTTATCTTTAATAGTCCAAATGCCTATATTTAACAAAGAGGGGGTGAAATCATCACTTACAAAATAATTATAGGAATAATATAGATACATGAATAATTCAAGAAGAAAAAACGTTATAAATTTATAATTGAGGGGGAAAAACTGTCATTTTTATTTTATTGGCATTATTCCTAATAAAATCTCATTCGATCACCTCGTATATACGAGACAATTGTGTGATGTCAATAAAAAATTTAAAAAAAATTAAGTATGATTGCACAGTTATAACTAATAAAGAAACCAATAACTTGAAGGTAAAGAACTAGTGTGCCACCTTAGTTCACTAAAATTTGATACAGGAATCAAAGAACCCACAAAATGATGGAAATTCAAGAACGAAGAAAATATGATTAAAATTAACACCATAATATATAATAATAATAATAATAATAATAATAATAATAATAATAATAATAAATAATCCTAGAACCATACTTTATATTATCTATAATTTTATGCAGTGAAATTAAATTAGATTTTATAAAAATATTCTATCGACTAATACTACGTAATGTTGATGTCTCAAAAATTTTATTGAATTATTATCTTTGAAGAATGCTTCCTATCCCTACAAACTAAATAAGAAACCAAATATACTGATGACTCAGCATAAAAAATTATATATCAATTACAAATGATGTTGGTAACATATTGTAAGAAATTGCATTGAATGAAAAAATATAACTTCATATGCATTTGCAAATCAAATACATAGTTTCATCTATATATTTATATTTACATGTCATTCTCATTTAAATATTATATATTTGTCTTTTCATCTCATCACACTAAACTAAATTCAATTACTGCCAAATCCTTTAGCAAAAAAAAAAAAAAACTATTTATTCGTTAGATAGCATTACGTTATATTGTTTTTTTTTCGTTTTTTTTACCCTTAATCTTATACTATACAAACAAAAAAAGTTAAGGTACTAACATATTTTGATTTTTCAGTTTGATGATAAGAGCAAGCTTTGTATTCTTATTGGAGGGAATAACATAAAATGGGTTAAAATATTTCTGTCCAGCATATCCTCCAAAATTTGTTTTAACCCGCTACAGAGATTTGAGGTGAAGATGTTCTATATTGGTAGCAACATGAAAGTAGCATCGATGCTTGATGATGAATTCAAGATTTTTGATGAACCAGATGAGGATGAAAACTTAATAAATACAAGGATTTTCTGGTCACGACTTCAAAACTTATTCTTATCAAGGATCAAATTCTTAGATGAGACTCATGGTGATGAAGAGAGTGATGAAATTGCGAAAGGATTAAAATTGTTGCTAGCATATGAAGGTAACGGTTTAGGAGTTGATGGATGGGCTATGCTATGCAAAGGGAACAAGATTGTTGTATGCGACTTGGGAGAAAAAATGTTGACAGTTGTAAATGAATACGAGAAGTGGAAGGAAAGTGCAATAGCCAAAGGTTTTGACAAAGCATTTAAAGATGTTCACCATATGCTTGGTTCTACTTATACTTCACAGCATCACCCTTGTTGTACTCTTGAATACCCATCTAATTTTGACAAAACCCCCAAGAACGTGGAATGCCCCCAATGTTGTCGCAATATGCAAAAATTGATCGCATTCAGGTGTTACCATGGCCATGATTGTCTTCTTGATGATGATGATGATGATGATGATAATGAGGAGGATGGTGAGGGTGATAATGATGATGATGTGGAGGAGGATGGTGATGGTGATGGTGATGATGATGATGATGATGCAACTTAGGATATACTTAAGTAGTTATTGATACATGTTTGATTTAATTTAATTTGTATCAAAGGAATAAACACAATTTCCATGCAATATATAATAAATTATAATAATTCAATGGCGTAGCTCAAGTGGCAAGTGAGCTTTCTTTGTGAAGAAGAATTTTGGTAGAACCCGGGTTCAATTTCCATAAGCGACGATTTCCTCCTGTGTCTCTCGGGGTGAACCCGGTGAATTTAACAAAAAAATAATAGCTTTTTTGTAACTTGTAAACATTGCCCTCTTTTATTTTGGGGATGGGCGCAACATTATATATAGTAAATATGACAAGCAAAATGAAACAAAGGTAGTATATTATTTGTGTTTTCGTACGTGTGATTGTGCCCGCCGTTCGGTGTGGAATTACTTTGCTGCTGCTATCTTTAATGTCTCTCAAATTATAAGTAATTTCTGTGTGGTTCACAAGCTAAGGCCAGAAGGTCTTCTCCTGCGGATGGAATTGAATGGGATGTTTTAATTTTCTCAAGGATTGCTATGCTTGGATCAAGTGGTTTAAACCTTCGAAAGCTTTCTTTGCTGTCCCTCACATTTACTTTTTTCCTCTTTTATAATTAGAATAACTGCATTGCAAGCAAGAACAAAAGAACCATTTTATTTCTTCAAATTTTATTCACTTTTTTATTCACTCCTAATAAATTATGGTACAAATTAAAATAAATCTCTATGGGACAAAGTGAGTAACACATCATCTTTTCACTTTTCAATTCTTTTATATTTGGAGTGTGTTGCAAGAAAAAAAGAAAAAAAAAAAAAAAAAAAAAAGAAAGAACTTTAATGTCTTAAATATTTTGTGGAACTATTATTGATTTCCTTTAATTTGTTTTATATGATCATTGATATTTTCTTATCTTGGGAGTGTCAATGTGGCCTCTAGAATCTACAAACTGTGCTGAAAAGTCACAGTGACCCACTGTGACCACGGGCCCAGAATTTATTTTAATTTGTATTTTTTGCGTAATTTGATGGGTATATATATAGAATGAAACATATTATCATACCTTAGCGATGTGTAATATAATTGACAGATTATTCAAAGGGGCTTGAATGATGCTTGAGAATATTTGTATTTCTAGATTTTTTTGAATAAAACTGACCCTATTACATTGTAGTATCTGTTCATCTATACTTTCTCAACCTGTTGAAGCACAAAGAGTCAATTCGAGATCTCCACCACTGAGACTCGAACTCATGACCTCCCATCTAAGGGTGGCCACTACATGCCAATTGAGCACAAGGTGCTTGGCATTTGTATTTCTAGATTAATTAATAAAAAAAAAATCATTATTCCTAATAAGTTAAAAACAACTAGGGGTAGCTTTGGGAATTTTATTCATTACTGTAAAAACGGAAACAAACAGCATAATGGCCAAATTAAACAACCAAAATACTGAATAACCGAAATTATTTTAAGATAATCGAAACCGATCGGTTCGATTATTGATCAGTTAACCGATATTTTGTTCACCCCTAATAGGGATTTCGATTATTATGAGGATTATTTCGAATAGGTATGCAGATGAAAGTTAAACTTGTACACTCAATTCAATTTAATTTCTTAAAATGTGTTATGCTGACTCTATTTGTTTGGTTTCAGTTACATAATATTTAAGGTTTCTCATTAAGTAATAATTAATATAAGTAGAGAGGAAGAATAAAAATGAAGTTTATATTACTCACATGTCACTAAAGTGCTGACTTTAAGTTAGGTGGTTCACTACTTGAGCTAGTCCACGGGCTTCTCACCCCCTACTTTAATTTGGTCTAAAAGTTACATCGTATGGAATCTTTTCCAACAATTTGAATTATATTGCACTGAGATTAGATCAATATATAAGCTAGCCCACCGTAAACTGTGCTCAAGTGATAAATGCTTTTTAAAATATATATGTGAAGGCCGGACAAAACATGTTGCATTATTTCTTTCTTTATACCCTTCCTTTTTGTATTCTTGGACGGCATTGCAAGCATACATGAACAAAAAGATTAATTATTCTTATTTTCTCAAAAATTGCAGCCTTTTATTTATTCACTAATTATTCCAATAATTAAGCAGCATAAACATTCGTTATCCTTATGATTAATGGTATACCATTAAGGATGTATCATAACTTCATTCTTTTTATGATATAAACTACATTATATTATTTTGACACATAAAGTACATTATTCTAACACATAAAATACATTATTTTACACCAAAAAGTTCATTATTCTAACATATAAATGGCTACAACAAACGCCTTCATTGATTAATGGAATTTTGTTTTATTTTTTTAAATGCCAAAATGATGCTGTTAGTCGTGGTCCACACATCTATGTGGACCGCAATAATTTGCCATCCTCTAATCTGTTACATCATGTCATTCCTGCAGGCAGGCATCCTATATGTTAACAATGTGTGTCTCACAATAACATTGCATGCAAGTTGAGACTCTAGCACTCACTTATGGCATTGACATTAATTAGGTTGGTAAAACTATATATACATGTGGGAAGGCAAATACAATCATTATATTGTACGTGTAACAACTTAATTAAATGGTGAAATTATTATTGATAGATAGAGATGTGAGAACGAAGCTAAGCGTGATCGAAACAAATGTATGTTTGAAGCTTGGAAAAAAACTCAAAAAGACTACGGGACAAGCAAGGAAGGCTAAGGGAAACTAAAGTTATATGGCATAATAATCACTTTTTTATTTCACTCTTCTTTTATATTTAGAGTGTGTTGCAAGCAAAAACAAAAGAACTCTTGTTTCCTAAAGCTTTTGTGGATGATCTTCATTTCCTTTATATGATGAGCAATGATATATATTTTATTAATCTTGGGTGAAATACTCCCCCACGTGGAGATAAACCAGTCTTGTTTACTCATAATGGTCGACAAGATTAATAGATCACTCTAATTAGAAGTAGTCAAATTTAGAATCTTGTGGATATCAAGTCAATAGCATGATCAACTTAGTTGGAGTTGTCCTAAACATTGTTAATATTTATCATATTAAATGTTAAAATAGAATTGTATATACAAACACTTATTACTTGTATTTGGTATCTATACTCACCTAACTTTATATAAAGCTTGATTTTAAGTTAAAAGCAAATAAATTGATCTCATTTAATTGCTCGCAACTGAAGTAAAGAATTATCCCTCTTCATCCTATTCCATTCCATTCTTTATGCTATGTATTTAAGAGGCCACACAATTGATTCACAAAACATCCCCATTTTCTCTGCTGTTTCCCTTTACTTTGCTACCTCTCTTTTCCCTATCTAGTTCTTAAAAATGGAATACCAGCCTTTGGTAGGTTCAAGCATTAATGAAAATATTATTTTGGAAGAAGTTTTGAGTGCTCATGATCCTGATGGCAAAGGTTTCAAAACAAGTTATGTCCTCAATTTCGTGAAAAAGATTCTCTTTTCAATCTATATCATGGTTTGTCTATTTACTATTACTTTACATTTATATTTAATTTTATGTTTATTGATTTGATACAAGCAATCACAAGTACATACGAATTATGTATTGATGTTTTAAGATATGGGTGACAATTTTGTTGTATAATTTAATTTATGTAGTTACCATACTACTTACATTATACTTTTAGAATACAAATGTTTTATATTTTGGTAAATATTATTGCACATATTTTATATAAGAATTTTTAACTATTTAAATCTTGATGTAATATAATTATATATATTGAATAGAGTAATGATGTAGGATACTTTTACGGTGAGTATGGGTATTATGTTGTTTTTTGGAATTGAGGGTTATGACACGTACTGTAATATGCAATCACAAGCAACTAGTCACAAATTTTAAGAAATTAACAAGATGGAGTAAACGCATATATACAAGAGATGAACACGAAATAGTTAATTGTACTATATATATATAAAATGTTAATTATATATACAAATCTATTATAATAATAGGTAACAATATTTTTTTTTGAAGCAATAATAAGTAACAATATAGTTCACTGTATATATAAATTAACAAAAATATTACTCCGCGTGATATATGATTTATGGATTTCATGCATGATGAGATAAGTTTTTGTTGCTTTTTTTTTTTTAATTTTATCTATATCATTGATATATACGGTTTAGATTGCTGGAGAAATCATTCATGAAGATGAGGAGTCTGAGGACTCTGATAATGACGAGAAGTTTGATGAGGAAGAAAGTGACGACAAAAAAAAGTCAAATGAAGAGGAATTTGATGAGGAGCCTAAAGACATGGAACTTTCCTATCAAATCAAGAGGCTTTCCTATGAGGTATAATAATTCTTTGAGGAAAAAACTTAGAGAATTTTTTTTAATTACTTATATTTTCCAATCAAATTATAATATTCCAATTGTGTTATAATAGTTTATGTTATAAATGTGGAATTATTCTCCACATACTATATATAATTTAATTAAAAAAATTTACAGAGATGCAAGTTCACAAATTTTTTTTTTTAATTTTTATTATTTTGTATGTGCAGATGTCATTGATGTGTTCAAATAAAATAGATCCACACTTGGCTGTAATTTATTTTATGAAAATGCTGTCCACATTTTCATGGGAAGGCAAACTTTTGATGATGCTGGCAGCTTTCTCCCTCAATTTTGGAGAATTCAGCCTTGTTCATGGTCACAAAGGATTGGCCAGAAAATTGTCAATTCTCAGGGGAAGTGAAACTCTAGTTGTTCCCCCGCATATCCCGGAAATGGTTACTAATTTTATCAAATCGATCTTACAGCTTACTAACTGTATTGTTGAGCTTGCACAATCATCTTCTCATAATTCGTCACCTATCATACCTATTGCTTGTTATTGGATCTTCAAAAATGTCCTTGTTTATGCATCCTATTTCACTCGCCTTCCAAGTACGGATTCAAAGTAAGATTTAATCTCTGTCTTGTATAATATTAATTTACGTGTCTCTTAAATAATTTGCAAGCTAATAAGTGATATTTATCCAAAATATTAATTGTGTTGATTATTGATTAATTAATGTAGTTTGTTATTATTGTAGGTGGCTTATCATTGAAGAAACACAACTGTATGATTTAACAGCAAAAATCAAAGACATAATCACTGATTGTCGTCCCATACTTGGTTAGTTCTAATTAATTCAAGTGTATTATATATGCATGTATGCATGCAAAATTAATTAATTTATTACTTAGCTTTAAGTAATGGCTTTAATTGATAAATGCAGATAAGAAGAGAGAAGAGGATGGTTATAAAGCATTGTGTTATGCATTCTCTTATGAGAATCCAATCCCTCCCACTAATAATAATTTGGATGTACTCAAATTATTATTCAATGCCAAGAAAGCCGGCAAAAAGAAATTGTTATATGATGGCAATAGCAAAGAAATGGTATGAATTAACTTAAATTAGCAATTTGATATTGATTGCTAATAATTAATTACGTGTTGGTCCCGCCAGTTTGTTTATTGCTTAATGAATTAAGTTCATACGCCTGGTTAATAATCAATATAAAATGTTAAAAAATTATGTTATATTGCAGGTAAAATTGAGTTCATTGAAGGAGCAGAGCTTGCTGTTATTAATATCGCCAAACCTTAACATTGACATTTTCATGCTTGTAATGCTTAAAGGGGTTCAGGAATTAACTAAAGTCCGTATAGTCTGGATTCCAATATTTGATTATCTTGAATTATGGGCTATTAAGCAGATGGAAGAAGTGTATGAAATGTTAGCGAAGGGATTAGAATGTGTTTCAGTGATAAATCCTCAGAAATCAGTATCATCCTGTTTTGTAAGATTTGTTAAAGAAAAATGGTTTCCAACATTCCAAATAGGGGGTGACCCCATAATTGTGTCACTGGATCGCCATGGAAGGATTGTTCACCATAATGCAATGTACATGATATTGATGCGAGCTGGAGAACTTAGCCAAGGGATTGAAACTGGAGTTGAGATTGGAGAAAGTATAATTCCTTCGTTGCAGAATATGTTGAAGGAAAGGACTTTGGCAGTGAGGAGTGTGATGCCTGACATTGATAGGAAGTTAGATCAAATCGTTGGTAACATGGAAAGAGCAATGATTGAGGGGTTAGATGAGATTGGAAAACAAATACAAAATCTGGCGGTATGAAAATATGTTTATCTTAATATGTATGTGTGTTTGTGTTTGTGTTTGTGTGTATTATTCCTTTAAATTTTAATTAATTTGAATATACATTCCTTTTGAGCAGATTTACACAAACATTTTCACAAGTGAAATGGAAACACATCAGTGGAAGATCCAAACTTGGTGCCAAAGTCTTGTCTTAGGTGCTATTGAATCAAAGGCCGACAAGGTACATCTAACTTCATTAATCATTATCTCTATATCTCAATTGCATATATGCTTGCGTCTACTATATATGAATAATACATATATATTTACATGCCAGCCATTCTCATTTATAAATTCAATTACTGCCAAACTCTTTAGCAAAAAAAAACTATTTAGTCGTTAGATAGCATTACGTTAAATTGTTATTTTTTACCCTTAATCTTATATTATACAAACAAAAATTTTAAGGCACTAACATATTTTGATTTATCAGTTTTATGATGAGAACGAGCTTTGTATTCTTATTGGAGGGAATAACATAAAATGGGTTAAAACATTTCTCTCCAGCGTATCGTCGCAAATTTGTTTTAACCCGCTACAGAGATTTGAGGTGGAGATGGCCTATGTTGGTAGCAACATGAAAGTAGCATCGATGCTTGATGATGAAGTCATCAAGATGTTTACAGAACAAAATGAGTTTCAAAACTTATTCTTGTCAAGAACTTTTTGGTCACGACTTCAAAACTTGTTCTTGTCAAGGATGAAATTCTTAGACGAGACTCATGGTGATGAAGAGAGTGATGAAATTGCGAAAGGATTAAAATTGTTGCTAGCATATGAATTACCGCGTGATATATGATTTATGGATTTCATGCATGATGAGATAAGTTTTTGTTGCTTTTTTTTTTTAATTTTTTTTTATTTTATCTATATCATTGATATATACGGTTTAGATTGCTGGAGAAATCATTCATGAAGATGAGGAGTCTGAGGACTCTGATAATGACGAGAAGTTTGATGAGGAAGAAAGTGACGACAAAAAAAAGTCAAATGAGGAGGAATTTGATGAGGAGCCTAAAGACATGGAACTTTCCTATCAAATCAAGAGGCTTTCCTTTGAGGTATAATAATTCTTTGAGGAAAAAACTTAGAGAATTTTTTTAATTACTTATATTTTCTAATCAAATTATAATATTCCAATTGTGTTATAATAGTTTATGTTATAAATGTGGAATTATTCTCCACATACTATATACGTAGTATAATTTAATTAAAAAAAAAAAAAGAAATTTACAGTGATGCAAGTTCACATAATTTTTTTTTTCTTATTTTGTATGTGCAGATGTCATTGATGTGTTCAAATAAAATGGATCCACACTTGGCTGTAATTTATTTTATGAAAATGTTGTCCACATTTTCATGGGAAGGCAAACTTTTGATGATGCTGGCAGCTTTCTCCCTCAATTTTGGAGAATTCAGCCTTGTTCATGGTCACAAGGGATTGGCCAGAAAATTGTCAATTCAGAGGGGAAGTGAAACTCTAGTTGTTCCCTCGCATATCCCGGAGATGGTTACTCATTTTATCAAATCAATCTTACAGCTTACTGACTGTATTGTTGAGCTTGCGCAATCATCTTCTCATAATTCGTCACCAATCATACCTATTGCTTGTTACTGGATCTTCACAAATGTCCTTGTTTATGCATCCTATTTCACTCGCCTTCCAAGTATGGATTCGAAGTAAGATTTAATCTCAATCTTGTATAATATTTACGTGTCTCTTAAATAATTTACAAGCTAATAAGTGATATTTATCCAAAATATTAATTGTGTTGATTATTGATTAATTAATATAGTTTGTTATTATTGTAGGTGGCTTATCATTGAAGAAACACAACTGTATGATTTAACTGCAAAAATCAAAGACATAATCACTGATTGTGGCCCAATACTTGGTTAGTTCTAATTAATTTATTACTTAGCTTGCAGCTAGACATGCATATTAAATTAAGTAATGGCTTTAACTGATAAATGCAGATAAGAAGAGAGAAGAGGATTGTTACAAAGCATTGTGTTATGCATTCTCTTATGAGAATCCAATCCCTTCCACTAATAATAATTTGGATGTTCTCAAATTATTATTCAATGTCAAGAAAGGCGACAAAAAGAAATTGTTATACGATGGCAATAACAAAGAAAGGGTATGAACTAACTTAAATTAACAATTTGATATTGATTGCTAATAATTAATTCGGTACGGTGTTGGTCCGGCCAATTTGCTTATTGCGTAATTAACCAAGGCCATGTTCATACGCCCGGTTAATAATCAATATAAAATTATATTGCATTGCAGGTAAAATTGTGTTCATTGAAGGACCAGAGCTTGCTGTTATTAATATCGCCAAACCTTAACATTGACCCTTTTTTGCTTAGAGTGCTTAAATTGGTTCAGGATCTAACTAAATTCCGTATAGTCTGGATTCCAATATTTGATTATCCTGAATTATGGGCTATTAAGCAGATGGAAGAAGTGTATGAAATGTTAGCGAAGGGATTATTAGAATGGGTTTCAGTGATAAATCCTCACAAATCAGTAGCATCCTGTTTTGTAAGATTTGTTAAAGAAAAATGGTTTCCAACATTCCAAATAGGGGGTGACCCTATAATTGTGTCACTGGATCCTCATGGAAGGATTGTTCACCATAATGCAATGTACATGATATTGATGCGAGCTGGAGATCTTAGCCAAGGGATTGACACTGGAGTTGAGATTGGAGAAAGTATAATTCCATTGTTGCAGAATGCGTTGAAGGAAAGGACTTTGGCAGTTAGGAGTGTGATGCCTGACATTGATAGGAAGTTAGATCAAATCGTTGGTAACATGGAAAGAGTAATGATTGAGGGGTTAGATGAGATTGGAAAACAAATACAAAATACCGCGGTATGCATATATATGTTAGTTTATCTTAATATATGGATCACACCTGTGAGATTGTCCGCCATCCGTGAGACAGGTCAGATCGGATCGTAATACTTATATTGAAAAATAGAATACTAATTAATATTAAAATATTTATTACTTATAATAGAAAAGGGCAATACTTTTGAGAAAAAATGTACGGAGTAATACTTTTACATTTTTTATGTAAAAAAAAAAAAAATATTACATTTTTCATCAAAAGTAATACATGTTTTCCTTACAAATAATGTTGGTTGGCAAACGTTTGTTACTTATAAGTAAAAATGTAATATTTTTAAGGAAAAAATGTTAAATTATTACATTTTTTTTTCAAAAATATTACACTTCTCCATATGAGTAACACTCTGATTAGTATTACATTTTCCGGTATAACTATTACATTTTCATCTTGACTTGATATGTCTCAGGGATATCACACAGTATTTTACCCTTATATATATCTCTTCAATTTACCAACTGGGATTCTTATTTTTTGAGTAGATTTACACAAACATTTTCACAAGTGAAATGGAAAAACATCTGTGGAAGACCCAAACTTGGTGCACTCGGCTTGTTGTAGGTTGGATTGAATCAAAGGCCAACAAGGTACATCTAACTTCATTAATCATTATCGCTATATCTCAATTGCATATATGCTTGCGTCTACTATATATGAATAATGCATATATATTTACATGTATGTCATTCTCATTTTAAATATTATATATTTGTCTTTCCATCTCTTCACACTAAACTAAATTCAATTACTGCCAAATTCTTTAACCAAAACAAACTATTTAGTTGTTACTCGTTAGATAGCATTACATTATATTGTTTTTTTTTTCCTTAATCTTATACTATACAAACAAAAAAAATTTAAGGCATGCACTAACTTATTTTGATTTATCAGGTAGATGAGAACAATCTTACTATTCTTTTTGGTGGGAATAACATAAAATGGGTTAAAACATTTGTGTTTAGCGTGTTGTCAAAAATTTGTTTTAACCCGCTACAGAGATTTGAGGTGGAGATGCTCTTTGTTGGTAGCAACATGAAAGTAGCATCGATGGTTGATGATAAATTCAAGATGTTTGATAAACCAGATGAGGCTGAAAGTTTATTATTTATAACGATTTTCTGGTCACGACTTCAAAACTTATTCTTGTCAAGGATCAAATTCTTAGATGAGACTCATGGTGATGAAGAGAGTGATGAAATTGCGAAAGGATTAAAATTATTGCTAGCATATGAAGGTAACGGTTTAGGAGTTGATGGATGGGCTATGCTATGCAAAGGGAACGAGATTGCTGTATTTGACTTGGGAGAAAAAATGTTGACAGTTGTAAATGAATATGAGAAGTGGAAGGAAAGTGCAATAGCGAAAGGTTTTGACAAAGCATTTAAAGATTTTCACCATATGCTTGGTTCTACATCACAACATCACCCTTGTTGTACTCTTGAATACCCATCTAATTTTCACAAAATCCCCAAGAATGTGGAATGCCCCCAATGTTGTCGCAATATGCAAAAATTGATCGCATTCAGGTGTTACCATGGCCATGATTGTCTTCATGATGATGATGATGATGATGATAATGAGGAGGAGGATGGTGATGGTGATGGTGATAATGATGATGATGATAATGAGGAGGATGGTGATGATGATGATGCAACTTAGGATATACTTAAGTAGTTATTGATACATGTTTGCATTAATTTAATTTGTATCAAAGGAATAAACACAATTTCCATGCAATATATAATAAATTATAATAATTCAACGGCGTAGCTCAAGTGGCAAGTGAACTCTCTTTGTGAAAAAGAATTTTGGTAGAACCCGGATTCAATTTCCATAAGTGACGATTTCCTCCTGTGTCTCTCGGAGTGAACCCCGGTGAATTTAACAAACAAATAATAGTTTTTTTGTAACTTGTAAACATTGCCCTCTTTTATTTTGGGGATGGGCGCAACATTATATATAGTAAATATGACAAGCAAAATGAAACAAAGGTAGTATATTATTTGTGTTTTCGTACGTGTGATTGTG
>CP025657.1:4671773-4687163 GCA_003576665.1 Ipomoea trifida
TTTTGATGGAAACCATGAGCTTTGAACACGTGACCCAACAAAACAATAAAAATAATAAAATTAAAACTAAGGTTTTGTTAAATAATAAAAGCCAACACTAATGTGCATTATAAATATTGCACTTACAAACTCCCCCTTTGGCAATTATTTGACAAAACCTAACATACAAATATGCTTTGGGCCAAACAGACAAAAAGAATTTTATTATAAACTGCCACAAGCATATTTGTTTACAAACAAGGCCTAGCCAAAAACAAGACATGTTTCAAAGCTCATTATATCAAGAGATCATCCTTGAAAACCCATAACCACTTGAAAACCCATAACCATTTTTCATTACAACAAGGCAGATACTCAACAGAGAGATATATCCAATCATACTTGTATGCAGAACCAATAAGCCATCATATAGATAAAGACCGAATATATTAACCAAAACCAAGCTGAGATAACAGCCAAGATAAAGTACGAAGCAAATATACTAAGCAAGAGCAAGTGAAATTATTACCAATGAAAGCAGTCCAACAAAAACATCAACTCCAGAAGATCAGTAGCAGTCATCAACCAACCAAAAACCAGCCAACAAACCAACAAACCAGTCATCAACCAACCAAAAACCAGCCAACAAACCAACACACCATAACCATTACTCCCCCTATGTTTAGCATACAACTTTTCTCCCCCTGTTTTGGCAAATAACTGACAAAGGGCAAAAACATCTAGTGGGCTGCCGGGGATCCGAATTCAAAGGAGTCGTCATCAGGATCTGAATCAGAGGTAGAAACACCTTGAGACGCAAGAATTTCAGCATGACGAGTTTCCAAGCGAGCAATTTCGCGGTAATGCTCGTGTGAGACAATAATCCAGATGATATGAGTATTCAAAATAATATGAGAATCCGGTTGATTAACCAAGTAATATAATAATCAAAACTATCATTCAAGCCATCCAACCATTCAAACCATCCAACTACCATAAAATAATAGATAGCCAACTTACATCCAACGCCAAAAGTTACCAAGAATACCAGCAAAACAGCACTAGCAGCGAAACTCCCCCTCAAATATCACTCCCCCTTTTTGTTAAATAATTGACAAAGGCGAACAACTATTGAGAGTGTCTGAGTGGCTTGTATCACTAGGATCAATCATCATGATTAATATTCATATCCAATCCACCAAAATAATCTGTCTTTAGCATTATGATCAATAAAAGCTTTAATAATTCTTCCAAGCAAACCATAATCCAGACATACCCATATCTCATCCAAAAAATAATGCCCAAAAAACAACTCAAGATATCCATACGAATAGATATATTTATAGATTATCCAAGAATTCCAAAAATCCAAAGAGAGAAACCGATTGCCAAAGTAGAGAATACTCAAAAAATATGATGATTCAAATATGATAATCCGAATAAGATAACCAAAAAGTATGATAATTAGAAAACCATGCTCCCCCTCAAAATGTACATCGTGACTGGTTTATCACAATACCACCATAATATCTTAGCGCTAGTTTCCTTGAAGTTGTAGCAGGAACCTGCATAAGTGAGATGGAAACGAGAAAACCAGAACTAGAAGACAATTCAGCAATTAATGTAAAAAGCACTTATAGCCACAATTGCAAATTAAAAAAGACAAAAGGGTCAAACAAAACAGGAAGATTATCACATAAAGCAGTAAACACATTCAGATAAAGCAAATTGGCACATATTCATAACGGATAGCACAGAAAGCACACGCACAAAGACACATACGGTCATGACCGGACCAAACAAATAACACAAAGACACAAAACACATAACAAGGATAGCAAAAACAGATTGGATATCAATTAAGAACAAAACATAGATCAACTCTGGCATAGATACAAGCATATCAAACAAAACACGTTCAGAAACAGATAAAGCAAGCATAGGTCCAGAGAATAAAACATAATATAAAGGAGATACACACATAAAAAAAAAACTTATGCACATTATTTAAAGAAGGCATAAAGAAAGCATAAAAACAGGTAAAAAGATTCCAAGACTCAGGTATTAAGGCAATACCAACTAAAGAATTAGAAGGTACCAAAACTCCCAAAGAGGTTTTCCTTTCAGCTTTTAATAATGCACTGAGTCCGAAACTTAGAGATTCCACATCTGAACAAAGTTCTTGATCTGGAAAAGAGAGCAAACTCTTATTAGGCAAAAATAGCTTATTGAATTATAAAATACCTAGTTTTATTTCGATGATGATCTGTCAATGTAGATTCTCCAATCCAATCTCTTTATCTTCCACTAGTTCCTGAGAATCATTCTTCCCTTGCGTTGCATGTGGTATAAACTTAGATATAAAATCTGATTTCCTGACCCAAACTTGTTTTACAAATGGTGCAATGCGCTTGTGAGTGTATTTCTCGGCTCTTTGGTCCTTGTAAAAGTAGTAGCACTCTGGTCTGGTGTGTCCTCGAACCCTGCAATAATGACAAATAGGGTTATAAGGTTTAGAAATACGTTTATACTTCAGGACCATATTGCGACGATGCCTTGCTAAATCCATTTTCCTTGCTGCACTAGATTCTGGCACATCCTTTGGATCTGGTCCAACAGCTTTGACAAAAACAGTTTGACTGTTGTTTTTGTCCCCTGTGAAGCCGAGACCAAACTTTGTAGTTGATTGCCGGCCTGTGTCCAGAATTTCATCAAGGGTTGAAGTAGTATCCATCATCTGGATTTGTTTCTTGAGTGTAGTCAGTTCCTGCGTAAGCTTGAGCACTTCCTGTTTCAGCTTATCTTCTTGTGCAGAAGCAGCTTCGAGTAGAAGATCTCTTTCAGATACTTTATTTTTGTACACTTTGCTGGCGTTTTCTAATATCCTTACCTGACTACACAAAGAACAATTAGCTTTAAGCAAACATTCCCACTTGGGATACAATTTTTTATACTCTACTTCATAAGAAAAAGGAGGGATATCAAGATCTTCTGCAGAGTTGTAGTCGCAGCCTTCTGAATCAGCTATATCTTCATCCTCAACTTCTGGATCGGCTTCAATCCTGGCTGTGAATGCTACAAAGTTACCAGTTATCTCTTCTGGATCAGCTTCGACCTCTGGATCGACTTCATCGTCACTCCATGTTAGAGCTGCCATAGACTTTTTCCTTCGTAGGTAAGTGGCGCATTCAGCCTGAACATGCCCGAAACCTTCACACTCATAGCATCTAATGCCTTTGCCACCTGCTTTTTCTCTCGGTTGAGTCGTACGTGTTACAGACGGCTGTGTTGTACGAGATCCAGTTGATTTGTAATTTGATCCATTAGACGTGGTATTGAATTTTGATGAATTTGATCCTTTGAAGTTTTGAGAGTTGTTGCCACGGAAGCTTTTCTTTTGTTTGACCTGTTTCAAGAACTTATTGAAATGTTTGGTTAATAAAACTACAGGATCATCATCTTCAATGTCATCTGACTCTGTTTCAGGGACCTGTTCGTCAACTGTAAACGCAACATTCTTTTGTTTTCTAGAATGGTCAGTCAATATTTCCATTTCATAGGTTCTGAGATTACCCATTAGTTCAGCCAAGGTTTGTTTTTCCCACCCAGAGTGTTCCTGGATAGCAGTTACCTTCATTCTGAACCGCGGTGGAAGAGAACGTAACACCTTTTTGATTAACTTTTGTTGTGAAAATGGTTCACCTAGAGTGACTACACAACTGGCTATCTCTTGAACTCTTTCATTGAATAAAAAAGTGATCATGGTCGTGAATTTGAAAACTCTGCTTTCAGTAACTTTTGTGATACAACAGGCATTTTGCATGAGTTCTCAGCTCCTAAAACACCACAGCAAAATGGAGTTGTAGAAAGGAAAAATAGGACTCTGCAAGAAATGGCCAGAGTTATGCTTGTTGCGAAAAACCTATCACAGCGTTTTTGGGCAGCCATGCATACAGCATGTCATATTACTAACAGAGTTTTTATTAGAACAGGTACCAAGAAAACGTCATATGAGATCTGGAAAGGTAGAACTCCGAACTTAAAATATCTTCATATATTTGGAAGTATCTGTTACATCTTGAATGATAGGGAACCGAGAGGAAAATTTGAAGCTAAGAGTGATGTAGGAATATTTCTTGGATACTCATTAAATAGCAAAGCATATCGGGTTTTCAACAAAGAACAAGTGCCATATGGAATCAGCTAATGTCACAGTTGAAGACGCACTACTGAAACAACACAGACAACGATGATGAGCCTGTGCATACATCAAGCCCACTCGAACCAGAAAAGAATGTCCACCTCCGGTCGAAGTTACCAAAGCTCCCTCAACTAGAACTCAGAAAAATCATCCTACTGAAAATATCATCGAGATATGAGCGCTGGAATCAAGACCAGAGACAAAGAAAGAAAAGTTATCGTGAGATGCTAGTGAGCTCCTGCTACATCTCTATGATTGAACGAAGAATGTCAATGAGGCACTAAAAGATGAATTCTGGATAAATGCTATGCAGGACGAGCTAATGCAATTTGAAAGAAATCAAGTATGGATCTAGTGCCCAAACCTGAGAATGTAAATGTCATTGGTACAAAATGGATTTTCCGGAATAAGTCGGATGAGAACGGGGTTGTGATAAGGAACAAAGCAAGATTAGTTGCTCAAGGTTACAGTCAAATGGAAGGAATTGACTTCGGGGAAACTTTTGCCCCTGTAGCAAGGTTGGAGTCATTAGACTTCTAATCTCAATTGCTTGCTCAATGCGAATCAAACTGAAACAGATGGATGTCAAGACAGCTTTTTGAATGGATACCTAAAAGAAGATGTATATGTTGCTCAAAAAGGGATTTGAGGATCCAAAACACCCAGAGCATGTCTATAAACTGAAGAAAGCTCTCTATGGGCTAAAGCAAGCTCCAAGAGCCTGGTATGAAAGGTTAACGGAATACCTAGTCCACAAGGGCTACTCCAGAGGCAGTGTAGACAAAACACTGTTCATCAAAAGGTACGGTTCCGATTTAATTATTGCTCAAATCTATGTAGATGACATTGTGTTTTGGTTCCACGTCTGATAAATATACTGACAATTTTGTCGATATGATGCAAGGAGAATTTGAGATGAGCATGGTGGGTGATTTATCTTATTTTCTAGGCTCCAAATTAGGCAAACTGATAGTGGTATGTTTGTTTCCCAAACTAAATATGCTCACAATCTTGTAAGCGATTCGGACTGGACACCAGCAAAAGTGTTCGCACTCCTTTTCCTACTCATATAAAACTTCATCGAGATGACGATGGGAAGTCTGTTGATCCAAGTGCATATAGAAGCATGATTGGCAGTTTACTATATTTGACAGCTAGTAGACCTGACATAAGTTTTAGCGTTGGTGCATGTGCAAGATATCAAGCAGTCCGAAGGAATCCCATCTAATCGCAGTTAAAAGAATCATAAAGTATGTTAAAGGTACCTTGGAGCTGGGGATTTGGTACTCAAGCGAATCCAGCACCAACTAGTTGGTTTTACTGATGCTGACTGGGCAGGTAACATCGATGACAGGAAAAGCACGTCTGGAGGTTTCTTCTTTCTAGGATCGAATATTATATCTTGGCTAAGCAAGAAACAGAATTCTATTTCGCTATCTACTGCCGAGGCTGAATACATCGCTGCGGTAGCAGTTGTGCTCAATTAATATGGATGAAACAAATGCTTGCTGATTATGGAATTGCACAACAGGTAATCACTCTATACTGTGATAATCTAGTGCAATAAGCATAACAAAAAATCCGGTTCTTCATTCCAGAACGAAACACATAGATATTCGTCATCATTTCATTCGTGACCTTGTGGAAGATAATATTGTTTGTTTAGACTTTGTGCCAACAGGGGATCAAATTGCAGACATTTTTACTAAGGCGTTGGATGGAAATAAATTTGAGGAATTACGGCACAAACTTGGGTTATGTGCGTTGCGATAATTTTTTATATCAGTTCGTTTTTTTTCTTTTTTTCGTTATTTTTCTTTTCCATAATCGAAATTTTTTTTGTTATTTAAGTTAATGTCTTATTTTTTGTTTCGTTAATTATTTTTTGTGTGTGTTTCTTTTCGGTTCATCCTTCTTTCCTATATTACTTTTATGTATATAAATTTTTTTAGTTAGTATTTGCATATTTTTCTAACTAGTTTCCTATTGAATTCTGTTTCCTTATTATATTATTTTTTTTTTCCTCTTCTTATTTTGTTTCGGATCAGACCTACGTAATAGCGCTTCTTCCCGTTTTTTTTGTTTTTCTCTGTTCGTCTCTCCGCAACGGAACTGCACCATGCCGCCGCACGCCGTCTCAGCCGCTGCCGTCGCTCACCGCACACGGTCCCGAATGGCCGCCGCCCACCGCCGCTCGGCCGCCCTCCCGCCGGCAGGTGTCGCTCGACGCCTCCAGTTCGAAGGCTTGTCACCGCACCGCCAAGCCCTCGCCGATGATCATCCGTCTTCCTCGCTGCCTCTCTCGCCGCCGCGTTCTGCCTCCGCACTCGCCCTCTGTCGTCGTCAAAATAAGCCGACCCTTCCGACCTCCGTAACAGCGCACGCAGTGAGTCTGTGGCAGACTCTTCGGCCGAACAAAACGGAAGCCAGCGACCGCACATCACCATTCGGTTACCGCAGTCTGCAGGGAAAGGCCCGTTACGTCCTCCTTCTGCTCCTCAATGTCAACGAGTGAATCATCTGAGTACTCTCCTCTCCAGCCTTTACAACCTCTCTCAGATAATGCATTCTCTAATTTATTCTACTGTGCTGCGTTATCATCTTTTCATCGTTCGTTGTCTGTCAAAAGTTTTATTTGCCAGAAGAAGATTGTGGTTAGTGACTTTACTGCGAAAACTGGTCTGATTGGTAAATTAAAATCTTGCCAATTGTTTACTTCTGTGGTTACAATTGAACAGTTTGTTAGGCCCGTTGTGTATGAGTTTTATGCTAATCTGGTTCCGGAATTGTCTGTCATAACCGAGTTTATGTTCGGGGTCGTATGTTTGAATTTGGTCCAGCTACTATAAACCATTACTTTTGGTCTGCTGATCTGATGATGACTTTGTTGAGGATTTGGACCAGATTACTGCAAAATTGACAGGTGGGGCTAAAACTAGGTGGGTTGCTAAGGATACAATTAAGGCTGTTGACCTCACTGCATCCTTGCACTGCTGCACAAAATTGCTTGTACGAATTGGATGCCAACCAAACATCATTCCTATGTCAAACGGTCCATGGCTGTGCTTCTCTACAAAATTGACCAGGGTGTCAGATTTAATCTCGGCGAATTGCTCTTTCAGCAAATACTGGCCGCTCGGAATGGTGCGAACAACAGAAGGAGCTGATTTTACCTAACCTTATATATGGTCTTCTTGTCTCACAGGGATTTCAGAAGCATGAAACCGAGGACTATGAGGCTCACTCTTTGCCTATTAAAGTGGATCCTCGCCTGTTACATGGGCTCATGTTGATGATCTTGTGCTCCTGACGATTCCCACCACCAGACTCAGTCCTCATCTCATGGTGCCATAGTCGAGGCTATCCACGTTCTTGAAGAAGAGTTGGTTGCCATCCATGCCGAGCAAAGAGACTGGCCTGCCGTAGTGTCAAGATTGACAATATTCTGAAACGGCTTCGTCGTGAAGACGCGGTGCATGTCGATGTTCCTTCTGAGGTTGCATCCTCTTCAGCCTCATCCTCGAATGAAGACTCACCGGCTTCCCCTTCTAGTTAATGGCTGGTCCATGGGTAAATTCTCTCGGTTTTGGTCTTAGTGAAGTTAATAATGTTGTTATTTTTTCATGCAGTAGTATATCTGTAGTTGGTGGATAGAATATGTGTCAGAACTTATTACCTTTCCATAACTCGTTTTATCCATCACACTATTCGAGCCTTAAATTCCTTCACTATTCTGTGTGCTCCGGAATTGAGATACTTATATTTTTTGTTTGCGATTGCAATTGCCTCCTTACTATTTGCGCAAACACATCCATATTATTGCTCGTTGTTGTCTTACTGGTGAATCATGTTTTGTTTGGGCTGTACCTAGAAGAGGGCTACACGTGCTTAATATGGTTCAAAAGGAGCCTGAGAAGAGTACGGTGTGAAAGCTTTCTAGTGTACGTTTCACTTAGAAGAGGGCTACCCGTACTTAATATGGTTCAACAAGAACCTGAGAAGAGTCCGGTGTGAAAGCTGTCTAATGTGAATCATTTTCGCGGCCTCTTTTCTGTACTCCATTGCTCCACCTCTGCCTCCAAACAACGACTTAAAAACTCTACCCTATACGTGATCATTTCCTACTAGCCCTTCATATCAATTCTATCTGCTGATTGCTTATGTATTCTCGTGATTGAATTTCAACTTTATTATCTCGCTAATGCTATACTTCAAGTTGCCTTTGGCACTTGTTTATCAAAAGGGGAGTATACAAAGGATAGTGCAAAGCAAGTCCAGCAGCAAGTCAGGGGGAGATACAAAGGGGAGTACAAAGTAAGGGGAGTCATGGTTGTTTGATCAACATATGCCAAAGGGGGAGATTGTTGGTACAGAAATCATGTTTATATTATTGGCATATATTGATCCATGACATGAAGGATTATATTGATTCATGAAATGAAGGAATATATTGATCCATGAAATGAAAGAATATATTGATCCATGACATGAAGGAATATTTTAATGCATGCATACAAAATGAATGGATATAATGCAATGCATGGATATGAATGATGGATCACATGAAGAAGGGTGGATGGATCTGACAAGTGGCATATCAATGTGTGAACCATATTTTTCCCTCTCCCACTTTCATGCTTAGTGTCTGAACATGGGATGGGAATTCCTAAAAACAAGGTTCCAAAAATACTATAAAAGGGGAACCTTGTAATAGGATTAAAGTGAAGTTTCAAGGAGTATTAATTCAAGAGTCACTGACTACACAAAAGAAACTTCAAAAGTTCGGGTCTAGAAACGAGTACTATATTTGGAGAAGCAGCTCCGCGCAGTACTAGTACACCTTGTGTCGAAATCCAGGTTGGCATACAATTTGTGTAATTGATAGATTAGCTCAAATTGTATTTAAAATTTTCTTACTGAGTTATTGTATAAGGTTAGCGTTAAAATAGGCGGTAGGCCTAGTTTTGTAAATCGGTTGAACCTTGTACTTGTAAAAACCAGCGGGTTGATCTAGTGGAAAGTTTTGGGCGTGGCCCCGCAGATTAGGAGTGTTCTCCGAACTGCGTTATTAAATTCGTGCGTTCATTATTTACATTATATCTATTAGGAGTATTATCAGGAGTAATTGTCTCTTGCCTAATTCCCTAGTTAAATATAGTGTTTATTCGTTGGTATTCTGCATTACATACTTACACTATGCTTGGATCAAGTGGCATAAACCTTAGAAAGCTTTCTTTGCTGTCCTTCACATTTACTTTTTTCCTCTTTTATAATTAGAATAACTGCATTGCAAGCAAGAACAAAAGAGCCATTTTATTTCTTCAAATTTTATTCACTTTCTTGATTCACTCCTAATAAATTATGGTGCAAATTAAAGTAAATCTCTATGGGACAAAGTGAGTAACACATCCTCTTTTCACTTGTGTGTTGCAAGAAAAAAAAAAAAAAAAGGAAAAAACTTTAATGTCTTAAATATTTTGTGAACTATTATTGATTTCATTTAATTTGTTTTAGGGTCACATGAGACCGTCTCACGGATCCTTATTCGTGCGACGGGTCGGGTCGGGTCAAAACACCATGCAAATGTCATACTTATATGTGCAAATCTCACACTTATATGCTCAAATATAACACTAATCAAAAATACAATTTTTGTTACTTATAAGAGAAAAAGTAAAACATTTTTCATATTCGTGCGCGCGCTGATGTCTCGGCTCTCCTAGGCTGTTCGAGACATCGCGATGTCTCGAACTTGGGCAGCGCGCGAGACATCGGCGATGTCTCGCGGGTAGCGTTCGAGACATCACGCGATGTCTCGAAGCGCGGGCGAGTTACGCCCGAGAGACGCGACGTGATCTCTCGAAGGAAGTCGGTCTTGCGGACCTCTCGAAGGCTAATGCTTCGAACCTCTCTCACGAGCGATGTCTCGTGGCTTCCAGGGTAACTCGTAGTGATCTCCAGTAGCGACGTATCACTTCCACTGTGACCGTTCATAAGAATGACCTTTCGCATTAAGGAATTAATGTAATTAATCCTGCCATTATTTCTTATTAATGGATTGTTAGTGGGAAGTAAATTCGTGCTTAATGGAAGGAGGTTACATGTGAGGAATAAATGCCATTATCAATGCTATTTTATCACTTCCTCTACTATATATTTCCAGGTTGAGCAGGAGATTATACACAAGCAAGAAAATCAGTTTTCACCTCGAAACTCTGCTCCTCCTTCGTTCTAGCCACCTGTGTTCATCCCACGTTCTCGTTCGCCGGATCCAAATTTGTGTGCTCAAACGGCGGATCGTAGTACGTTTTATCCTGGGAAACCTAGACCGCAACGCTCCAGCACCTCGGGAGGCGGTAAATAAGGTTTTAAGGACAGAGGCAACTCGACTCGTACTTACAACTACCCCAAAAGTCCATTCTCCCCGTCCCTTGTATTCCAGGTTTGTTGAACCTTTGTTGTAGGTTTAAATTCTTGGAATTTTGTAATATTTCTTGTAATTTTTGTTTAGTGGATTTTCTATTTTCGTCCATTTTCTTGGGTATTTCGAGAATTGTTTCCCAACATATATGTATATGCATAACACTTGATTTCGACTATCTCATTCAACAACTTTCACAGATTAATATCCAAAAATCTTGCCTCAATTCAACTGCAAATGCATTATGTTTCTGTTCATTTATAATATTAATATTTTTTAAAAAAATAATAGTGTGTATATATATACATATGTATGTATATATATATATATATATATATATATATATATATATATATATATATATATACACACACACACGTATGAGTTGTGTGCATAGCGTGAATAATAATAGAAGTAGGTAATGAAAAATTTAAGGAATAATTTTTTTGAAAAGTGTTAGATTGATTACTAAATGCTTTTGTTTTATTAGTTTGTGCATATATTATTGTACTTATATTCGGTTTGCGGGCGTAAGGAAACATAGAGGGTGCGTTTGGTTCGCATATGGGAATCGGAATCGGAATGGGTATCAAATACTTGGTAATGGTAATGGGTTTTGGTGAAAGTATTTAACATGTTTGGTAATTAGGTGGAATGGGAATGATTATTAATAGTTGAGGAAGAAAGGAGGAAGGGAGATGAAACCCTTATTTAATAAGGGTATGGGTTTTGTCATTAATGGGGTATTCCAAACCCATAGTAGCATTCACAAAACCTATCAACCAAACACAAACAATCACTTTCATACACATTCCTTATGCCTAAACCCACCAACCAAACACACCCAGAATGTGTGTCGTTTACTGATATAATGTATGCCTCAATAATTAAATCGTGTGCCCAGACAGACAAGAAGGAAATAGTGAGGCACACAATATAATGCTCAGTAAATAGGCACACACCGGTGTTCATAACCCTTTAAAAAAACATTTATCTTTATTTATTAGTTAAACGTGAATTAATTAACTTTGATCTGAATGGTTTAGAAACATTGGCAATACATAACATAAAATTTAACTAAATAGAGTAAAAGCTACCTAAATAATTGTGGATTATTTTAGTCTTATAATAATTGTCAAATAGTTAAAATTTGTTTAAAAAGCTAAACGCTGGTCAGAAAACGTAGATTGGCCGGACAATAATTCTACTTCATAATTATCAAATAGTTAAAGTTGTTCAAAAAGCTAAACGCTTGTCAGAAAAAGTAGAATGGCCGACAATAATTCTTACTTTTTCTTGAATATATATGAGTAAATATTTGTGGAGATTCTCCGACTTTGATGACACCGCAACTTTTAGTCCTCAATTTTTAAATCAATCAATTACTTTTAGTCTTCTCACTTTTTATTTCTAGTCACCTATGGTCCTTCCTTTATAATTGGACATCTAATATCATTTTCTCAAGGACAATTTAGTCATTTAATAATTAATATATTAAGTATTATGTTCCCTCATCAGATAATTATAAAGAAAAATTAGAAAGTGAAAAAAAATTCAAGAACTAATTATTTTGTAGCATTTTGGCAGTTGCCAATTGTATTTAGTACTTTCTTTTTGCAATTGACATAATACATTTGATATTATTTTTTGCTGTGAAAGAAATTGACATAATGCATTTGGTACTATTTTTTTTTTTTTTTGTGAATATCATTTGTGGCTTTATAATCTTTTTTTTGAATTGCCCATAAATATTTCTAACCAAAGGACAAAGTGAAGAACAATAATGACAGAGTTGCTAAAAAACAATAATGGCGTATAAGAACAAGGGAAAGTGGAGAATAGGGTTTTTTTCAATTATTCAGATGAGGAAACATAATACTTAAACATTAATTATGTAATGACTGAATTGCCCTTGAGAAAATGACATTAGATGTCTAATTGTAAAGGAAGGACATAAGTGACTAGAAACAAAAAATAAGGGGACTAAAAGTGTAATTTAAAAGTTAAGAACTAAAAGTGATGATGCCATCATAGTCCAAGGAGCTTCTTTATTTAAAAAGCTAAACGCTAGTCAGAAAACGTACAATGGCCGACAATAATTCTACTTCACAATAGTTAAAGTTGTTTAAAAAGCTAAACGCTGGTCAGAAAAAGTAGAATGGCCGACAATAATTCTACTTTTTCTTGAATAGTCACAAAAAGCTTTCCAAAAATCTCATTCATAACCACGGGGATTATTTTCAAAATGGATTCCAAAATAGGAGTAGTTTGAAAAGATGAAATGAGAAAACGACTTTTATGCAAAGGATAAGCTTTATCTCAATTAAAAGTTTAAATTGGTCTTTTTATGTGTGCGGACCGTTAATATGTTGTTAGTTTTGATACCAAATTAAAGTATGAGTTTCATCTCAATTAAAAGTCTAAACTAATAGATTGATTGCACATTTATGCTTCTATATTATATGCTCAACAATATGCATTCAAGAAATACATGTTACGAAAAAGAAGTATGGGAATTATATGGTATTATAATTACGCGTATTGCACAAATGGATAATGTCCAATGTTTATTTTTAAGTAAGTATTTCAAAGTACTTTAATGCAAGATTATATAAGATTATACAATGAAATGTGTTTCATTGAAGAGAATAACCAAAGTATTTATAGTGTACAACAGAGGAGAAATAGAGAAGTTAAAAAACGGGCTAACTTAAGGCAAACCCGCGTTTCATGGCGTGTAAAATTGCAGAACTGACACACAATTCCGATTCGGTTGTTGCCACCTTGCTGCCAATTTGGTCTGGGAATGCCGTTAGTACCATTATTGTTGGTGTGAACCTCCGGGCGGTCGTAGACTATTGATTGTTCCGGGAAGCAAAGGAACCACGTTGGGTGGCATTAACTGTAGCCAACATGGACTGACGTGCTTCATTAGCATCCTTTAAGTGTCGTTCATGGTCCGTGAGAACATCTGCTAACTCCCCCAATGAGATGGAAGTTTCACGAACGCGGATAGCAGAGATTATGGGATTGTATTCATCCCCTAGTTGTGTCAATATGTAAATAACCAGGTCTTCGTCCTTGACTGGGCATTGAGCCAATGCGAGATCATCAGCTATATATGGCTCGCATGTCATTGAGATAGGTCGTAATAGGCCGAGAACCTTGCGGGTTCTTCGTGAGTTTGGACTTGAGGGAAATGATCTGTCCTCGCGAGGCACTTGCATAACTGGCGACAAGCCGTTTCCAGGCATCATGGGCTGTTGTCGCGGAAGATATTAGGGGTTGAATGGTGTCAGAACAACTCCCTAGAAGAGCACTAACAATGATCTGGTCTTGGTGATACCAGACTAAATAGGCTGGGTTGTGGGGTTGTTCGGGCAGTATAAGTGAACTGTGTTGGTTCTTTGGTTGTACCATCAATGTAACCAAGGAGATTAAAGCCAATAAGAGTGGAACGAACTTGGCGGCTCCAGACTGGGAAATTTGAGGTAGTGAGTTTGATAGGGAAGTTGGATGGGGTAGTGAGGTGAACAATGTCAGTGGTGGTAGAAGTCATTGATGAATGAAAGTCACGGGAGAAAGGAATAGAGAAAAAAATCGGCCTTCTTACGAGATACTGACTCTTGATACTATATAAGATTATAGAATGAACTGTGTTTCATTGAAGAGAATAATCAAAGTATTTATAGTGTACAATAGATGAGAAATAGAGAAGTTACAACTAATAACTAGTCTACAAGAATGAATTTAGAACAACAAAATAACCTCAGCCACTCATATGCTTAACAAATTATATAGGAGATGTTCATGAGTAATTGAAAATTGAAATTTTTTATTTAAATCAATAATTCAAACTTATTTCAAAGTATATGAATGCAATATAAAATAGGAGAAATTGATTATAATTGTCATTAAATTTTTTTTTACAACATTGTAGAAAAACGCTAGTCTAAAAACGATATTCTAAATAAATACTACTTTTGGTTTGAATTTCTCTAAGTCTTCGTAATTCTATTTTGAGTAGCATTGTCATTGTCTTCATCTTCAGTACTTGTCATCTTATTTTTTATTGTTAGTGTGTCATGTGCAATTAGATTACTAGTGGTAGCGTAGAGGTCGGAGTCATGCAATGAGATTATGGTGTAGAAAGCTGTGGATTTGCCTTGTTTATATGACTGGGATCATAACTTTACTATGACCTCTTGATCTTGCAAGCGCCGGTTGATATTTGGTAGTGGTAGTTTTTAACTTTTTTTTTTTCTCTCTCTATATGTTTCATGTGTTTTGAGATGTCTGTTGTAGATTCTCACGTGAAAGTATTGAACAAAATATTATGGAGTAATATTTATTATATTCGTAGAAGGTTCATGAGTAGTACATTTTGTTCTAGTTTCATAACTTATTTATTTAATAGTAACAACAATGACTCTACAAGTAGTCTGAATACTGATATCGCAATGTGTCTAGTTTCATCAACAATCCACATTTATTTTGTACGTACACTTATTTTAAAGTTCATATTTTTAGAATTAGTATGAATGAGCGTACTATTTGATTTTGTGTGTGTGTTTTTTTGTAAAATTTTTGATTAGGTTTCCGGGCTTTAAAAGAGTTAGACCCGAAAATCTTCGGGTGACCTTTATTGGCATGGGTCAAACCCGACCCGTGCCCACCCCGAGGTATATGAGCTTAGTAATATTATTTCATACAGACAATTTTTGCTATGAAGTAATATATATATATATATATATATATATATATATATATATATATATATATAAGGCTT
>CP025657.1:4688263-4746464 GCA_003576665.1 Ipomoea trifida
GAAAAAGTAATACATTTTTCATAATAAGTAATGTTGACAAGTGCCCCTTACTTATAAGGGCAAATATAATACTTTTGAGGACAAATGTAATACTTTTAAATCGAAATGTAAAAGTATTGTATTTTCCCCTAAAAGTATTACATTTACCCTTATAAGTAACAAAAATTTTATTCTTGATTAGTATTACATTTGAGCATATAAGTATGACATTTGAGCATATAAGTGTTACATTTGCATCTTGACCCGACCCGTACGTTGTTTCATGGTGAGACAGTCTCACACAAGTTTTTGCCATTAAAAAGTACTACTTTTATGTTATATAGTATTATATTTATGTATAAGGTTTAGAGTATTGACTATATCTACCGTTTTTATGACTCATTTTTATTAGATCTTATCCGTCACACGAATTGATGAGACGTCTCACGGGAGACCAACATAATATCATTGGTTTTTATATAATTTTATAGGTTTAATTTATTATATTAGTTAGAAATGTCGTTTCCAAGCCAGGTTGTATGGAATGAAATAGTATCTCATTCCCTGCTTCGTTTAATGTTTTGATGATTGATAATGTCTAATTTATGAAACTTTTATTTTAAAAAAAATAATAACAATAATAATAATAATAATAATAATATGTTTTTGAAGTTGTAGCCTATATGAAATGTTTTATTAATTAGCTATGTTTAACGTTTTCTTATTGGCTTTCCAAAATAGAAAGAAAGAAAGAAAAAGAAAAACGTTTTCTTATTCCAAGTGCCTGGTTAGTGATGGTGCTATCATGGATGACGTCATCCTAATGACGTTATCAACCTTTCACGTTTGAAATTCTTAACTATAAATACATCACTCCAATTTAATCATTAACCACTGCATGATATTATCAACTTGCACTGAGATAATAACACTACTCTCAACCTCTCAATTCTAGGAATATCCTCAGATCAGGTATGCTGCAGCTTTTATCCCATTTTAAAAATTATTAGACCTTGCTTTTTATCAAATCATATTTACTGATTACATTTTATATTCCAATCTTTCAAAAGAGTTGGTCATTATACAATTTTAAAGAATATTTAATGCCAATTTACTAATAATGCTTATTACATTATGGAAGATTAAATGAATTAAATTTAAAAGTTAGGGTTTGAATGAAATTTCACAAGTATTGTAACATTTTGACTTATTTTTCTTATAAGATTTGTTATTCTAGCTATTGTGTCTAAGTTTGCAGCAACTAATTACGAATATAAGTCAAATACTTTGTTGTCGAGCAGCATGACTGTGACTCTCTTAAATGAGAGGTTACATGTTCGAACCCCAGTGGGATCATTGACTATTTGTGTTTCAATAAATACTACTCCCTCCGTCCCATTTTATGTGTCTTACTTTCCTTTTTAGTTTGTCCCAAAATAGTGTCCTATTTCTAAAATTGAACATAACTATCATTCTACATTTCCCAAATTACCCTTTTGACTTTTCAACTTTTTAGATCATTAATGAGGCAAGTACAATTGTACTTTGTACAAAGAACACCTACTTTTGAAGGGCAAAATTGGAAAGCTAGTATCATTTGTTATGTTGTATTAAAAACCATGCAAAAAGTAAATGAGACAAACAATTAGGGACGGAGGGAGTACATTGTAACAGAGTCTGTAATACTCATAAAAAAAATAAAAAATACCATTAGTTATCTTAAATCTATAAATTATATAAAATAAGGTGGAAATTAAATCAATGTCAAATCACAAATACTTGATAAAAATCTTTAAGTTATGTGGCATTGCTATTTAATTAATAAAATGGTATTAATAAATTGTTTATGGGATTTAACATATTTTTCAAAAAATGCTATTCATCATCTTTGCATTATAGGTGGGATATGGCAGACACGCCATACAGTAATTTTGACAGCAGTACTTCTGATTACCCGGACTTTACCACTACGCAAGCTCTTCAAACTCAATATGGACAGCATAATACTGTAATAGTGGTATGAAATCTACTTTACATTCCATGTATATATTACATACAAACTTACCAAGATTGTTTCATTTATTTTAGGTATATAAAATAAATAAAAAAATGTTTAACACGCACCCGGTTTACATTCCCACATGGAAGGAAGTGGGTTCTCGCCTACTGTTGACTATTTGTACTTCAGTAGGTTGAGAAAGTAGCTATGAACAGATACTACATATTAAAATGGAGGACTAAAAGTATTATTATTTTATATATATATATATATATATATATATATATATATATATATATATATATATATATATATATATATATATATATATATATAATTTTGAGATGAGAAGTATCAATTTCTCAATGTATTAGGTAAGTGAAAGATTTAATAGTGCATATTATGTGTTGAATCATTGAACGTTATTTCAAATTGAAAATGATTCAATTCGTCATATAATAATGAAATATGATCTCTTATAATTTATCAATTACACAGGAACAGCAGGAGCAGGACGATGTAGTGAAGCCTTTTATGGATATGGCCGAATTAATCGATAAAATGGGCAGCAGAGGAATTGATAATGGACAGGTAGGTATATATGGATTCTTAATCTATTCTTTATATATAAACACACGAGTGAGATTGAGTGCAAAAGTGTGTACACTCAGATCATATATGTACCCACTAGATTTGGTCCAAGTTAGTTTGTCAAAAATGTGTTTGTTTAGGGTGGTTTGAAAATTTGAAAATAATTTTTAAAAGATAAATTATTTTTTAGCTCAATGTTAGAAAACTATCTATTTGATTAAATGTTATGAAATAGCATTTTTTTTCTATTTGATTCATTTATCTGGAAAAGAACATATTATTTTTATAATAATAATAATAATAAGTGGTGGTGGTAATAATAATATGGAAACTAACTTGAAAAGAAATGAACGAGAATATAAATGAGGGAAAATAAAAAAAAAAATGAAAAATGTTTTCCAACTAAAAACCTTGGAATCACATTTTCCGTCAAATTGAGTCTTTTTCCCGTTTAGCAGAACAGATATTCTTGTTTGACACTTATTTTCCTTGAGTACCCAAACATTGAAAATTTTGGAAAATGATTTTCTGAAATCATTTTTTGAATTTTTAAACTAACCCTCAATTCTTTTATAGGATAAAGATTTTATCCTGAAAAAAATGACTAATTCAAGTAATGAAATCAATGATGTCTTCACGGGCAGGCAATAGAAATATCAGGTGCTTTTCAAGAATATCCTTGGAAGCGCAACTTCTATAAACCATCTTTTGTATCCATCGGGCCTAAATACTCTAAAGAGGTTGATCAAGTCAAGGACAGGGAATACAAGAAAATGTATTTGAAGTCTCTTCTCAAAAGGGCAGCAAAGTATGAGGAATACAAGAAAATCGTTGAGAATCCGGAATTGATGGGCAAAGCTAAACATTATTATGAGGAAACTGCAGGGATTGCCTACCCTCAGGATGATGAAGAGTTGGTAGAAATGTTACTGATTGATGGTTGCTTTGTGGTCGAGTTTGTTCTCAAGTGCAAGGAAGGCGGCAATGGCGATCCTCGCAGGAGCGTTGATGGGAAGAAAGCTCGTGAAGATATGCTCTTGTTCGAGAATCAACTCCCTTTTGAGATCCTCGCTGCCATTTATCAGAAAACGGTTGCTCATATTTCAGGCGAAGTTCCTAGTTTCATAAGACTGGTGAAGTTCAGTTTTGCATCTTTAGCACCAAACTTTTCCTTTTATAACTTCTATGATGATAATCTACCTGAGAAACCCATGAATCTACTCCATGTGGTCCACAGTCTTTGTGTTCCCAACGTAAATTCCCATAGAATTGAAGTAAAGGAGGCAGAAGGGGATATAGATGATGTTACCAATAAGTGGCTAACATTAAACCATATAAACACCGCAACAGAGCTTCAAGAGGTCGGTCTTGGCTTTAAGAACACCGGCGAAATTTACACTATGCCAAAGGAATATGCAAAAATCCCAGCACAATTGAAAGAGAATAAAGAGCCCAATGGCACTAGCTTGTTCGATATAACCTTTTCTTCTGGGGAAATGAGAATCCCTTGTTTCAAAGTAGACAACTCCACTGAACTATTCTTCCGAAACATGATCGCCCTGGAACAGCAGTGTTGCCAGGTAAACCCCAAATACTACACAGATTATGCGAGGCTGATGAGCCACCTGGTGAAGGGGAATAAAGACATCACTTTTCTCCGCAAGAATGGGACAATTCACAATCTCTTAGGTGAAGATGGGAAAGTGGCCTATATGTTCAACAACCTGAGTGTTGAGATAGATACTTCCACAAACTTCTACTTTGCGTCGGTTTACACAGCTGTGAATGGGCTTTGTCGCAACAGACGTCATGTGTGGAAGCAAAAACTAAAAAAATTCTTTTACGTTCTATGGAAGGTGGTTTCTATTACCTTGAGTGCTATCTCCTTGTTGCTTTTGGCAATTCAGGAATATAGAAACAATAGTCGCATTTGATTAGTGTCTTTAATTTTGTCCTGGGTTCATCAACAATGTACATTATTATTGTTGTTTTCTTTTGTTTTTTTTGAGTGATTTCCTTTTTTGGTCCTACTGTTATTAGGGCATTGTCAATTTTAGTACATCTCATTAATTTTTGTCAAATTTCAGTCAGTCTTATTAATGCATTGCCACTTTTGGCCCACTGTTACAATTTCCGTGAGTTGGCCGTCAAACAAAGGGGTGTTTTTGTCTTTTCACGGTGTGGTCTTCTACTTTACCTTTGTTTTGTACTTTTGTGGGTTGACTAAGGAAAAGAAAAAAGAAAACATAAAAGCCTAGTTCAGGTCGAAAATCTCTCCTCCGCCGGCCAACACAATGCAAGCGCTCAACTCCATCGCGCTCCGCTTGTAGCCGCTCGACTCGCTTCAGAAGACGATGTCGCAATTCCCCTCTGGAGTCGCCGTCAAGCCGCTTCCCAAGCGTTTTCGCGTCGTTTCCGCTTCCGCCGCCCCCAAGCGGGAGAAGGACCTGAAGAAGCGTGTCGTCATCACCAGGATGGGGTTGTATCCGTCTTCAGCAATGATGTGGACGCCTACTACGAGAAGCTCCTAGCTGGGGAGAGCGGCATCCGCCATCGATCGGTTCGACGCCTCCAAATTTCCAACCCGATTCGGCGGCCAAATTCCCCAAAATAAGCGGCTTGACGATTCGGGAAGGTTAGCTATTAAAAGATTTTAACTTTTAATTGGCTTATTAAAGGATTTTAACGTTTAATTGTTTTATGGGAATTACTTTCGATAGTTTAGAAATTGGGTTGAGGTTTATAATTTCTTATAGGGAAAAGGGTCAAATAGACCCCTAAACATTTCGCGAAAAGTCAATTAGGCCCACGAACTTTTTAAAAGTGCAATTAAACACATAAACATACGATTTTGGGTCGTCTAACCCCATTAACCGGTTACCACTCGTCTAAGTGTCGGTAAATGCCTCCATGGCATGCCACATAAGCTTTGTTTTGGGTATTTGACTGGCCACATAAGCATAAGTTAAAAAAAAAAAAATTAAATTAAAAGGAATCCTTGGCTCCTTGCTGCCTCCGATCATCAGATGTACCAACAGGAGGAAGAAGAACATTAAGCAGTGATATATCTAATCTAACATGGAGGAAAATTACAGGTTTTACTTAACTGTACATAAACTAGAGAAATTTCCAAAGCAAAGATCCTTTGTCTTTGTTTTTCCCTGTTCTACTATGAAGATATGTACATAAACGTCAGAAAATCACAAAAATTGAAAAGATGATTATCGCTAAGAACGATATGAATCAGCGCCGGAGTGATACCCACTCGGAGTCCGATTCGGGGTCGCCCAAGAAATCGGGCTAAGGGCACCAGAACCAGCAGCCTTCTTCTTCGAATTCCAGAAGCAGGGACCAACTGGAAGCCGATCTAACCAGCGTCCTGAGAACCCTATCCATCACCTACCCTCGCCTCGGAGGGAGCATCCGACTCGATCTACTTTGGGTTTATTGCTGCCGGTACTCCATCTCCCAGATTCCGGCGGTGGTGGAGCGACGGTGGTGGACGGTGATTGTGCGACGAAGTGAGATGGTATGGTGCGATTAGGGTTGGGCGATTTTTTTTTTTATCCATTACTCAAATGAAAATATCATCTTGTAAGGAATATGCCTGTTATGTCTCTCTTTCTTTATCATCTTCTTCTTGATCATGGAGACCTTGTGCGACGGCATTTTCAAAGAAGCAGGAGTTTGGCGAGGCAGAGTTCTGAGGAAGACAACAGCTTCATTAACAATTAGGTTTGACTAGACGATGCTGCACATTTCTTATTTTATTTTCTTTATTTTAATTTATTTTTTTAACTTATGCTTATGTGGCCAGTCAAATACCCAAAACAAAGCTTATGTGGCGTGCCATGGAGGCATTTACCGACACTTAGACGAGTGGTAACCGGTTAATGGGGTCATACGACCCAAAATCGTATGTTTATGTGTTTAATTGCACTTTTAAAAAGTTTGTGGGCCTAATTGACTTTTCGCGAAATGTTTAGGGGTCTATTTGACCCTTTTCCCTTTCTTATACAAGTAGTCTTTATTTTCTTACATTTAATTATTTTATGGGAATTACATACTTTTGGTAATTTAGAAATTAGTTTCTACTTCTCTCTGATTAGCTTCCATTTACGTTTTATATTTTCTTTTCATAATAATTTTGACCAAAATTTTTAAATTTTATATCAAGTCTAATACAGTTTACCTCGTGCTTGATCCTTTCGAAATTGCTAGATTTTGGTTTCCAATTTCTTCGATTTTGATCGAATTTGCTACGATTTTGGTTGGATTCGCTGATTATGTTTTCTTTTATCTTTTTCCCAGTAAAAGCACAACGAAAAGGGTAAAAGATGAGACCAAAACATGAAAAGACAAAAAACTCCTGTATTGGATGACAACTTGACGGAAAATCAAACGGTGGACCAAAAATGGCGATGCCTAAATAAGACTGGTTGAAATGTGACAAAAATTAATGAGGTGGACTAAAATTGACAATGCCCTAATAACAATAGGACCTACCAAAAAAAGGAAATCACTATGTTTCCCATATCAATTTTAGGATGTGTTTTCAGCTTTCGAATTCATCATAATACTTGTTTTATTTCTTTTTTTATCCCCCGCCTTTGGTGTCATTCTTGAAATTATCCTCTGGGCATTCTTTGTTTAATCAACAGAGAGCATTTGTTTGACCTGATAAACGATCAACCCACCATCTGTGGAGTCTTGAAAGAGAAGAAACCTGTAAAGCGGAAATCCAATACTAATATTGGTAGCAAATCCAAAACTAATTTCAAGGTGACTTTATGAAGTCCTAAGTACATGTTCCATGCATGTTATAAAGTCACATCAACGTAACATATGCACGTACCCATCTATCCATTATGGTAATGGTATATCTAGCACTGTTTAGGTTTACGTTTCTATCTTGATTTGCAAGTTTTTGAAAACAATTGCGATTTATACTTGATGATAATTTTCCCAGAAAAATTGCATGTATAACGCATGTGAGTCCATGTCAATTGTTATCATACATTCATACTCAAGCTGTACACGGTGTGAAATTTTTATTTTTTATTTTTACAAAGAGGGGGTTGTTTGATGTTTAAAAATATGCAGGAAGGTGCATTAAAAAACATTTATTAGAAATGGGCGCGGGACGAACGGACCCGGTAGCATTGAGCAGAGCAAGTCCAACGGACCTCAAAGCCTTGAGACCGAGCCCAAAGCTCAGTCCGGTCTCCCAAAGGCTTCGCTAGATCTTCCTGCTTTTGTTCCTGTATAGTAATTAATAAATTATTATATGAAGTGATATTTCATTACTATATGACTAATTTGGGGATCGTTATACCGTGGACATTGTGCACCCTGGTCCACGATATAAATTGCCCTAATTTAGAAGGTACTAGATAGGCGGGTAATTTGGAAACAAATGAATGTATTAATCACTTTATGAATAAATCTATTTTAATTTATATATAAATTGTGTGGGATTTGTAATTATGAAAAGATACTGACTCTTTGTGTTTTTGTGGTAGGATTCTAATGGTATATATATGGTAGGGTTCCAATAAGATAACTTGTTTAGGTAAAATGTACACTACAACACAAGTTACTCCATATCTTTTGTATGAAAGCACGACCACTAATTGTTATTTCGAATTTGGCGAGCGGGCAAAATGGTAAACTTGCCGCCGGCCCCCTGATGGAATTGCATGCCTACAACAAATTGAGGGTTTTATTTCTTGTTAAAATATTTTATATATGCATGTTGATAGAATTGCAAATCAAAGAATCATTTGTCATGTACAAATTAAAAAGTGATGTACAAAATAATAGAAAAACATAACCACCACAAACCAATTTAATCGGATAAAAGCAAATTAAACAACAATAACACTAGCTTTACAATGTTGATAACCTTGGGACAAAAGACACACACTAGTCATGATGAAATTAAAGTTAAGACGCACACAATAAGCCTTGCAAACCGGCTAGATTCAAGTTTTGTTTAACAAAGTAGTATGAAGTACACGTTAAACTACTTCATAGATACACAGTACGTACATATTTTAATTAGGGACGATTGAAATACGTAGAGGAAGTAGAGTCGTTACTTTTTGTAGCTGCTATAATCAACAAGGGGACAGCGATCAAGAGAGTAGCAACCACTTTCAATACTCTGTCACAAGCTCACGTCTTTATTGGTGTCCAACAAGTGGTCCATTAGCCTCGCGTAATCGGTGAAGTATTTGGGGTTTAGTGCGTCGCAGCGCTGCTCCAATGCGATCATGTTTCGAAAGAATAATTCAGTGAAGTTGTCGACTTTAAAGCAAGGTATGGTCATTGCCCCATTATGAAAGGTTATATCGAACAAGCTAATGGCACCGGTAAATTCGGGTGATGGAATATTTTCGTATTTCTTTGGCATATGGTAGACTAGGCCAGTCTTGTAAAATCCAACTCCAACCTCTTTAAGCTCCGTCGCACTGTTCATATGGTTTAATTTTAACCACATATTTTCTTCATTCCCTTTTGCGGCCTGGGAAATTAGGGTTTGGGCATTTCTCGGAAGACAAAGACTGTAGACAACATGGAGTAGATCCATGGGTTGTTGAGGTTTATTGTCATCATGAAAGTTATTAATGGTAAACTTCGGTGCTAAAGAGGCAAAAGCGAACTTCACCAGTCTTATGAAATTAGGAACTTCCTCAGTATTACCAATATTCATTTTCTTATAAATGGCAGAGAGAACTTCAAAAGGGAGTTGATTCTCGAACAGAAGCATGTCTCCACGAGCTTTTTTCCCTTCAACGTTACGTCGGGGATCACCATTGCCGCCTTCCTTGCATTTAAGAACAAACTCCACCACAAAGCAGCCATCAAACAACAACATGTCTATCAGCTCTTCATCATTATTAGGGTAGGTAATTCCATTTTCCTTGTAATAATTTTGGACTTTGTCCAACAATTTCATCTCTGAATTCCTAAGGTATTCCCGATACTCTTCCACCGACTGCCCCACTGCCCTTTCGAGAAAAGACTTCATATACATATTCTTGTATTCCTTGTCCTTAACTTGATCAACCTCTTTAGAGTACTTGGGCCCAATGGATACTAAAGATGGTTTATAGCATGAACTTGTATTTCTATTTCCTGCCAGTGAGGTATTTAAAAATTGAGAAATTATATCTTAGTATCCTATTTTAGTTCGCTAATTTTTATTTTTAGTTTGCCTATTACAATATGGACGCCGGTTAAGTTCATCCCTTGTTCAATTTGAGACAGGACGACGCGATGTGACTTATCATCGAGGCATGTGGTTAAATGGTTAATTAATGAGCATTTACTTATCACCAATTGATTTTAATAAAAATATAGCAACAAAAAAATTCCATATATAATTAAAGCGTACTTGACTTACCGAGTAGGTGACTTAATTACTAGGAACTAAGCATAGGAGCAAGTCATATGTTGTGCTAGGCATATGTTGTGCAACTAGGCTTTGTAATCGATGGTTGTGAGAGTTCAACGTCTTCTCAATTTAAAACGTGACAATATGACTTACCAGGAGGGATGTGGTTAATATGATTTGGTTAATGCCTATTTATTTATCTCCACCTAGGTGTAACAAGGATTTGACAATTGAGGTCCGAGTCTCCGAGAGGTGATCTACTGGAAAGTAAGTACACTGAAACACTAGATCCAACACAATAATAATGTATTTATACTATTTTTAAGTGTCTATTCAAGTTCTAGTCTTTCATCAATTCTTACTTTTCTTAGCTTTAAAATTAAAGAATTTTAACGACAGTAAACATTTGGAAGCATTTGATTTACACTTTTAAAGACTTTTTAAAAGTCTATTAGTATTCAATTCCATTAGGATTTTTGTAGAGATTTTAAAAGTCTACCAGTATTTAAAAATTTATTAACTTTTACCGACTTCATCATATTAGGATTTATGTAAATATTTTTCTTACAAGTACAAATACTTAAAATCTTACACCCCAATCCCAAATGTGAACTAAGCATAGGAGTCGAGTCCAGTCCCTGGAGGGGATTAATGGGTGTGGAGGCTATCAGGCATACTGTGCAAATAGACATTTTCCTTTGTCTGAACTAGATAAACTTTTCATTTATTCTTGTCAAAATTTACGTCATAACTTTCATAAATACTCATACTTTTTTTTTTTTTATTTTTATTTTATCTTTCACTCTTTTCTTTTCTAGTCACATCCTGGTCATAAAAACTTACGGACACATATTTTATAGACCCGTACAAAGTTTATAAAATTTTAAATGATTTTTTGAAAGTATACAAAGATGTTGTGAAAGTCATTTAAAATCTATTATATTATTTTAAAACTCGTTGAAACTCTATAAAAGTCTTGAATGACTACACCCCCTTAATTCTTTTTAATGCGATATCGATAAGTCAAAAACTTAATGTATTTTTGTTAAATCAGACATAATTATGATAGACTTACAGATGTTGTCGAAGAGTAATTAATTAAATAGTTATGCAATAAATTTATAGCGTAAGAATTTATAAGCTTTCGTAGTGTATATGTTGAGACCTCAATTGTCATTATATTTAAAACTATTAATCTTGTAAACTCTTATTGATATTTTAAAATATAATTTTTTGAGTTAATTCCATTTTTGGTCCTAGATTTATAGTTGGCATTCCACTTTTTAGTCCTTTTTTATTAAAACATCCACATTTGGTCCTAGTATTATTGTGGCATGATCATTTTTGGTCCTCCGTCAAAAAAATTGTTGAAATGTCGTTAAATACAATGAGTTTTCAATCATTTTTATACAAAGTAAGTTGACCCCGCTATATTTTTATGTTTATTTTTTTGAAAAAATCTGTAATTGAAGACCGAAATACCTTTGTATTTAACGACATTTCAACAATTTTGTTGACGGAGGACCAAAAATAGTCATGCCACAATAATAGTAGGACCAAATGTGGATGTTTTGATAAAAGAGGACTAAAAGTGGAACGCCACATATAAATCTAGGACCAAAAATGGAATTAACTCTAATTTTTTCCATAAGATTGATTATATGATGAAATTTTTGTATTTAAATTCTTAAAATAGAGAGAAATTTTTGTCTCATACATAATAGATCAATTTGTAATAAAATGTAAATTCTAATTAAAGTAATATAGATTTGGAATAGGAAATTAAAATTAACATTGAATAAATCAAAATGTACAAATTATCAATGAACATTATTACACTAACATAATTTTTATTCCCAATATAATTTTATCCATATTGACTCTTATTATATTTATTTAAATATATATATTAGTAGATAGAAATGAAAAATTACAATAATGTAATTCTAGATGTCTTCGAAAAATAGATTCAGAATGCTAACCTTTCCATTATCAATTCCTCTGTTGCTCGTTTGATCATTTAAGTCGCCTATGTCCAAAGCAACCTCATGTCGCTCTTCCTGCTTCCGTTCATGTAAATGATATATTATAAGAGAGCATACTTCATTAATTCTCATATCAAAGGATTATCACTACGTCAAAAAATTATAGTTAGTAGTGAATGTGCAACGTTATTTCTTTATACTTGCAAAGCAATTAACATCGCATTTTGATCATGGTTGCAGTAGGTGCTAGACGCTAGTCGGGTGGTAGACTAGTGCCTAGCGCCTAGGCGGCGACCTATAAAAACAAAAAAATAGTGCATGTGTGTGAGTGTATGGAAATAAATAAATTTTTATATATATATAAATATAATAAAAAAATTAACAAGGCCAACTAGCCTGAGTTAAGTCGACTAAACTCGGCTGAATTAGGCGCTAGTCAGCCGCCTAGGGAGCAATTCGTCTAGGCCTAGGGGCGCCTAGCACCTAGGCAACCGATTTTTGCAACAGTGATTTTGATGACATGATGCTAGACTTGGCTCTCCGAGCCGTTACCCAACGTAACATAAGTGTTTGATTCAAATTATCTCACATATAACCTTAGCAATGTGGTATGGTAATACCATATTCCCTTGTTTGGTTCAAGGGAATATGAAATTATGGGATGTTAGATAACTTTTGGTGGATTTCATGAGAATCAAATTTCCCCAACATTGTTAGGTTATATGAGATTTCCGTGAATGATATATTACCTAAAAATATCTCTCGAAACAAACACCCCCTTAGATTTGAGTTGTTGATTACATTTTTCAAGACATTTAACATCATGACAAGTTCTGAAAATCAGCAAAGCTACTTTTCGAGACATGATAATATCTTTTACCAAAAAGGTATTGGTTAAGACCCAAAAGTCAATTCCATGGAACTTAAAAGGAGAGATTATAACTTTTAGACACCTATCATTTTAGAGAGCACCAATGGGCAATGGATAAATTCAAAGTCGTTTAAATTGTTAGCACACAAACTCTATAAACAGAGCCACTCACGTAAGGCTTAAAGAGTTAAAGAAAAGGCAAGTATTGAGAGTTAATAAGTATGCAAACAAGCTTTCCATTGGGCCAATGGATACCAATAAAGATAGTTTATAAATGTTGCACTTCCAAGGATGGAAAATTATTCGGTCAACCCGGTCCACCTTGCTAGGTGGATCCGATTCCAAAGATACACTATTTACATGTTGAATGTTCACAGTTTACTTCTTTAAAATTCACAATTTGTTAAAACACTGTATTGTATTCAAAAATTTTCAAAACGTAGAAACACAAATTATATTTTAGAAGTTCAAAATTCTAATACAAAACATACAAAATAAACCAAATAGAAAAAATGTAATAGAGTCATTAGTACTCATAAAAAGATAGTTTTAAGGTCAGCCAAATATTTTTTTAAAAAAATTTCTTTTAAAAAATGAGTCATTTTTTAAAAAACATTTTCTAAATTTTCTAATGAACCTAAAAGTGACACGTTAGATTACAATCTAACGTGGACCAAATCTAGTGGGTACATAATCTAAATTTAAAGGGAAATAATTTCAGTTTTTTTCACAACTAAGAGTGCACATTCTAAATGATTTGATAGCTCGGAGAATGATTTCCGAACATTATTTTTCGAGTGTTTGATGTTTGGCATGCTTTGGAAAATGTGGTCACCAGAAAATGAATTCTGTTGACCACGGAAGTCATTTTCCAGAACTGGACAATGGCTTCCAGCCAGAGAGGAACGACATTTCCGCCGGAAACCAGGGCCGGCTCTGGTTTCCGGCCGAACCAGAGCAAATCCGCTCTGGTTTGGTTTCCAACGGAAACCAGAGCAGTCGTCGCTCTTCGCTGCTCTTGCTTCAGCCGGAAATCAGAGCAGCGACGGTTTTAGTTTTTTTTTTTTAATAAATATTATTAGTTTATATATTTTTATATTTTAAATAAAATTATAAAAATATATAATTATACATTTCTACTCATTTTTCAATCATTTTCGTGAAAATGAACTAAACACACAAAGTCAATTTTTCAGGATGCAACCAAATACTGGAAATGAAATCATTTTTCAAAAAATATTTTCCAAAAGTCATTTTCCTACTTTCCAAACACATTTATTAGAAATTGGTGCAGGGCGAACCGACCTGATAGCCCTGATGAGACCGAGCCCAGGCTGCTAGCAAAGGCTTCTCTGGATCTTCGTGCTCCTGTTCTTGTAATTGGCGATATTTCATTACTATATGACTAATCATTTTCAATTTGAAACAACATTTAATGATTCAGCAACATAATATGCACTATTAAATCTTTCATTTAGCTAATACTTTCATAAATCGATACTTCTAGTTTCAAAATTATAAGATAATAATACTTTTAGTCTTCAATTTTACTCGTTATCACTTTCATTGCTTATGAAATGATTTTGGCAAAGTGACTTTTATAACGCAACCCTAATACAAGTTTAGAGACCAAAAAAAAAAAAACAAAACAAAACAAAATAAAAAAAAATAAATAAATAAATAAAAAGACAAAAAACAAAAAAACAAAGTTACTCCGCAAATAGTGTACTTGAGGAATGAAAGTGATATGTTTTAAAAATAATAATAATTTTGCAACAAAAAGAAGCATTTTCCTTGTACTCTTTTACAATAGTAAAGGGAATAAAAAATCAATTAAGCTAATATAACTGAAGGTACTAGATGGGCTTGGAGCAAGGGTAATTTGGAAATTAAAGAAATGAATGTATTAATCACTTTATGAATAAATTTATTTTATACGGAGTATATAAATTGTGTGGGAGTTGTAATTGTATCAATTGTATGTTATGAGTAAGTTTCCTTTGCAATGTGGACTTTGGTCCAAAAATTGTGTTTATAGTTAATATATGATGTATTTTTAGTTAATAAATTATATGTTTTTAAATAAATTAAATGCACATCATTTGTGAACTACAGATACATAATATATTAATTATAAGTATGTACTATGTTAGTTACAGACACATAAAATGTTAACGGCTTATTATGTATTTGTAATTTAATTTATTTACAAACACATACATCGGTTAACTGCATACACATAATATTTTAATTTGAGATACGTAATATGAATATCATTTTAGACCAAGGTCCATAATGTAGAGTGCAGACCCTAATCTATTATATAATTTTTTTTTTTTTGTGCTTATATAATTTGCTTAATTGTAGGGTGTTAAACATATTTCATTTTTTAAAAAATAAAAATTAAATAACTAAAATCAATGCCAAGACCTTGTAGTCTAGTGGCACCAAGTTGCACTCTCAAGGTTGAAAGTTCGAGTCTTAGTAGAGACGGTATTGACTTTTTGTGCTTCAGTAAGTTGAGAAAGTTGTTACGAACAGATACTCCATTATAATAGATTCAGAAACTAAAATCAAATGTAAAGACGTAAAGTAGATTTCATACCGCTATTTCAGTAGTGGTCAAGTCCGGGAGATCAGAACAATCAGAAGTAGTGCCAGTATAACTGTCTGCCATCCCACCTTTAATGCAAGGATGAATAGCATTTTTTTAAAAATAAGTTAAATTCCATAAACAAAATTAGCACCCTTTTATTAAATAACTGTAAATGGACTGGAATTTGCAGTGGGACAGAAGAGAGAAAAGAATGCAGAAAAAGAAGTAGAATCAGGAAGAAAAAAACAGCTTGATTGACGTGAGTAGTGGTCGTATACTCTTATTCCTTAAGAAAGGTCGGGAGTTTGAATCTTACTTTACCCTTTAATTGGGTTGGCCGATGTAAACGGGGATTAGTACTGACATAAAATGTGCAGGGCGTAAAGGTGCCTCCTAATCTTAGAGAAGGAAGAACCTACTATATAAAAAAAGGAATTAATTCTAAACACTAAATATGATTTGACAAAAATTGAGGTCGAATAATTTTTAAGATGGGATAAAAACAGCAACTCCAAGTTTTTATGCGTACCTGATCTGAGGATAGTCCTAGAATTGAGAGGTTGAGATCAGAGTAATGTTATTGTCTGAATGCAATTAGATAATATCAATGTAGTTGGAGTGATGGTGGTGGTGGCAGTGATGGTGGTGGTGTTTGTGGTGGTTGTGGTGGTGTCATGGTGGTGGTGATGTTGTGGTGTGGTGGCGTTGGTAATAATAATAATCCGGAAACTAACTTAGAAAAGAAGAGAGAAGAAAGATATATTTTCCGCCAAATTAGGTATTTTTTCCTTCGACCAAAATGAATATTTTGGCTTTGACTTCATTTTCCTTAAGTACCCAAACACTGAAAAAATCTAGAAGGTATTTTTTGGGTTTCCAAACGGATTCTAAATGTGTCTTTTACCTGATAGTAAACTATATCCTCTTGGGATAAAGTGCAATACATCTGGTCATCTGGATGTTCAGAAGTGTGCAAATTAAAGCGCCCTACAATATTTGCACAGTACTGAGTAGAAGAATATACTAAGCTTTAGCGTTTGGAACACCAATGAGCAGAGCTCATGTTCGATGGCTGGGCATTTTCTGATCAATACACCTTGCCAGGAGGCCTGCTTAACGAACCTCAATGTTATTCAAAATCATAACCAGAAAGAAAATCACTCCTACAGTCCTACCCACGCTATGATATTTTGGGAAAATTATATATAGTTCTGAGTTTTGTTGCAATCCCGACCAATTGCTGGCTTTTTAATTTCTAGTGAGATTGATGAGCTTCTTGTATTGTATACATACAGGGTAATGAGTGTGAAGAGGTGGTGGTGAAGTCCTCATTTCTATCTGAACTACAACGCCGAGTCTTAAGGGCTGAAGCTGCACTAAGAGAAAAAGAAGAGGAGAATGACATCCTACACCAGCGGCTGCAGCAGTATGAAAACCGTTGGTCAGAGTACGAGCTGAAAATGAAGTCAATGGAAGAGGTTTGGCAAAAGCAAATGAGATCGCTGCAATCCAGCCTGTCTATTGCGAAGAAGAGCCTTGCTCTGGATGATATGGAGAGGAACTCCGATGCATCTGTGAATACAATGAGCGACGATAGAGAATCAATCCAGTTGGGAATTGAAGCAGGGAGCAACAGGAACAACCGCGACAGCAGCAGTGGAGTGAGGCCTATGAGCGCTGGCCTGAGCGTGATAAGCCGACTGGCGGAAGAGTTTGAGCAAAGGAGTCAAGTATTCGGCGATGATGCCAAGTTCTTGGTCGAGGTCAAATCAGGTCAGGTCGACGCTAACTTGAATCCTGACCGCGAGCTCAGAAGGCTCAAACAAATGTTTGAAGCTTGGAAGAAAGACTACGGAACAAGGCTAAGGGAAACCAAGGTTATATTGCATAAGCTGCAGGGAAACCACGAATTGGTTAATGATAAAATGAGAAAAAAATGGTGGGGAAAGAGGAACAACAGCTCAAGGTTTAACTAAATTATATTGGTATCTCTATGTATGTACATGTCAAAGCTTTCTGCATTTTGGAGTTGCCATCAAAATCATTTTTTTTTGGGTTTATGTATTTTATTTATACATCTTATGTTTTGTTGTGAACAATTATTAATCTTATACAAAGAAATGTTTGTGGTGTGCTTATCTTGAAAGCTAAATCTGTAGTTGTACACTCTGCTTTAATTTAAAGAAGTGATGTTTTGTACTTTTTGCTGCCTTGCTGGCACTACAGAAGGTCATTTTTTTTTCTCAACTTGAGATATTACTTGAAAATGTGTTACACATCCACTTTTATCACCTTTTATATTTAGAATACTTGCATTGTGAGCAAGAATAATATCTTCAAATTTTGTTCACTTTCTTAATTCACTCTTAACAATTTATGGTGCAAAGTAAATCCCTAATAGACAAAATAGAATCACTTTTTTTTTCACTCTTTTATATTTAGAGTGTGTTCCAAGCAAAAACAAAAGAGCTCTTAGCTTGTTTCCTAAAGTTTTGTTGATATAATGATTTTGATTTCCTTTATATGAGCATTGATATTTCCTTTATCTTGCATTGGGAGTGAAATACTCTAATCCAAGGGGTTAAACCTATTTATATTGCTCATATCCATCAAGAAAGTTAATAGGCTGGAGTTGAATTTGGAATCTTGTGATTGTCAAAGTTTAACTAAATTGGTATATGTACTGTATGTGAACATGTCAAATCTATGCATTTTGGAGTTGTCATGTCAAATCTATGCATTTTGGAGTTGTCATCAAAAGCATTTTTAAGAGTTTTAATTTTTTTTTTTAATACAAGGTAGGAGCAATTAATCATATATATATAGGCGGATCCAGAAATTTTTCTGAGTGAGTGTGAAGTTCAAATAAATTTTAAAATGTCAATGACAAAATATAAATATTTGATATAAATAAAAAAATATTAAAGGTAAAATAAAAGATAGAATAAAGCCCTTTCTAAATTTCTATGATAAAATATCAAAATTTGATAAGTGTAAGAGATTTATCTCATTTTTACGCGTCACTAAAGTGCTGACTTTAAGTTAGGAGGTTTATCACTTGAGCTAGTCCACGAGGCTCCTCACCCCCTACTTTAATTTGGTCTAAAAGTTGCATCAATATCAAATCTTTTTGAGCAGCTTGAATTATATTGCACTAAAATCAGATCAATAAGCTAGCCCACTGTGCTTAAGCCATAGATACTTTTTAAAATATATATGTGAAGGATGACATTTGTCATACAATTGGAGCCCATAAATTTGATTATTCCAATACTCATTAAATTTCAGAGTATATAAGATTAACAACATATTAGGTAAAAAATAAGAAAAAAAAAAAAGAATAGCAGCAAAACTACATAACGAAGTAAAAGGAATTCTTAATAATTTTCACCAAAATTTGCTCACCTCTCTTCATTCTTTTTGTAATCCATCTTGGACTGTATTGCACTCTTTTATTTCATTCACCAGGCCACAATCAAACAATACATTCTTGGACCCTTTCTTTTGTGTCCCTAATATTCACTTTTCTCCTCTTTTATAATTAGAATAACTGCATTGCAAGCAAGAACAAAAGATCGCTCCTATTTCTTCAGATTTTGTTCATTTTCTTGATTCACTCTTAACAAATTACAATGTAAAGTAAATCTCTATGGGACAAAGTGAGTAGCACATCATATCCTCTTTCCACTTTTCTTTTATATTTGGAGTGTGTTGCAAGAAAAAAATAAATAAAAGAACTTTAATGTCCTAAATATTCTGTGAACTATTCCTGATTTCTTTTAAGTTAGTTGTCTTATATGATCATTAAAATACTCCATGTCATGGAGAGTACTTAAGGATATGATAGAGCATTAGGTGAAGATTAATATTGTTAAATTTTCTCATAATATTTATTTACTTCTTGGTGAGCAAGGTAAAATATTTCATTTTTTATCATATTAGATATCAAAATTATGGTATATACTTATTTGGCATCTATACTCACCATACTATATAGTTAAAGCAAATAAATTGATTCCACTTATTTGCTCACAATTGAAGCAAAGAATTGTTCCGTTTCATCCCATTCCAATGCTATAAATAAAAGAGGTTAACTACACATTTGATTCACAAACCAACAACATTTTTTATGCTCTTTCCCGGCCTAAACTCTGCAAGCTCTCTTTAATTACCCTACTAAATAGACAAACCAATCTTTGTCTCAATCAAAGATGGCAGTTTCACACATCAATGAAAGTGTTATCTTGGAAGAAGTTATGAGTACACATGATCCAGATGGCAAAGAAAATTTTAAAATTAATGTTATCTTCGATTTGGTGAAGAGCACTCTCTATCCTACCACGGTTTGTGTATTTACTATTAATTTACATTGATGTTAAACTTCAAGTTTTATTCTGTACGAGTAAGTTCTAGTACATATGTATCAAGTATTTGTTAGAAGTTTTATAGTATATATAGGTTTCATGTTTTATTGAATTCTAACTAGTTAAATCTTTATATATGTTATACTGAATGAGGTAAGAACTTGGTTGTTAGGTGAGAATTTATTCTGTATGTTATAGTATATATTATATAAATTTCTCAAGAGTTTTTTTGATGAAAAGATTGCAGGACAAAAACATTATTCATTGTATATCTAACTATATATCTAAGTGTCATTAATAAATAATAGTTGCTCATAATATAGTTTCACTATAAATCACTAAAAAGAACAAAAAATTTCGCAGGTGATTTATATATGGATCGGATTTCAAACATGATAACTTAATTGAATTTTAATGAGTTTGTTGTGTTTTGGTCTATATATTTCGTTGGATGATATATGATTTAGATGGGAGATAGCATTGATGAAGATGAAGATTCTGATAAGGAAGACTCTAACGGCGACAAGTCTGATGAGGGAAACTATAATGACAACGAATCTGATGAGGAAGACCCTGTTTGGTAAATAATCAGCCTATCAATCAATTTTGACTTATTAAATCAATATAAGTGTTTGGTTAATAAGTTTTTTGTAATTCTAAAATGCTAAAATTCAAAAGGCTACTCAAAGCAACATTTTCAATTAGTTGTTTAGAAAAGAAATTATACCAAACAGTTATCAGCTAATTAACAGCTAATTTATCAAACAACTTTCTACAATCATGTTATCAACAAATCATACATTCTAACCCAAACAACCAACCCAATCAGCTAACAGCCATTTACCATACAGGGCCGAATACCCAAATGACGACGAATCTGATGATGACAAAAAGTCTAACGAGGAGAGATCTAACAGTAACAAAAGGTCTGATGATGAGAAGGAATTTGACAGAGAGGAGGAATATGCTAAAGACATGGAACTTCCCTATCAATTCAAAAAGTTTTCCTTTGAGGTAATTCTCTAATTTGAAGGAAAAAATTAAAAGATATTTGTTTTTTTTTTTGTCTTTTTTTTTTTTGGTTTTTAAATTTCAATCAGATTATAATAGGTCAATTATATCTGCTATAATAGTAACTTTATGAATGTGCAATTATACTTTTCATACTATAATTGAATTAGAAAATTTTATAGCAAACATCTAATTTTCGTGATTCTTTGTAAAATATTATCACGATTTCATGATGCAATAAGTAGTGTACGTAAAGATTTTTTTAATAATTTTAAGATTTTCTTGCTTTATTCAGATGTCATTGATGTGTTCAAAAAATGTGGATCCACACTCGATTGTAATCTATTTTCTGAAAATGTTGTCCACATTTTCCTGGGAAGGAAAGCTTTTGATTATGCTGGCATCTTTCTCCCTCTATTTTGGAGAATTGAGCCTTGTTCACGGTGGTCACAAAGGATTGTCAGGCAAATTGGCAATTCTCAAGGGTCGTGAAAGTCAACTTCTGCCAATGGTTACACATTTAATCAAATCAATCTTACTTTTGACTGAGCATATTGTTGAGCTTGCACAATCATCTTCTCACTATTCATCACCAATCATACCAATTGGTTGCTATTGGATCATTGCAATTATCCTTACTTATGCATCCTATTTCACTTCTGGCCTTATGAGTATGCATTCAGGGTACGTAAATTTAATTTCACTGTACAATATATAATCAATATCAATATGTATAGATATAGTGTTTGTCATTATTGTTTTCGTTATTATTGCAGGTGTTTCATAGGTAGCGAAACACAACTGTCGAGTTTAACAGTCAAAATCAAAGACGTAATCTCCGATTGTCGTCCAATACTAGGTTAGGTTTAACAAATTCAAGTATAGGAAATTAAAGTTATTATTATTACTTGCAGTGAGTTTAAATTAATGAGTACTTGATGAATTGATATATGCAGAAAAAAAGAGAGAAGTGGATTCTTACAATGCATTATGTCATGCATTCTTTGATGAGAATCCAATCCCCTCCACTTCTTCTAATTTGGATGTTTTGAAGTTAGTATTCAATGTCAAGAAAGGTGGGAAACGCAAACTCATATATAATGGTGCTCGCAAAGAAATGGTATGAGCGAGCTTACTCACTTAGCCATAAATTTCTAGCAATTAATAATTTCTTTTGATTTGATTGCTAATTATTAAATACTGTATGTACGTCCAATTTGCTTATATATTGGTTATGTTAATTGTAATATAAAAATAATATATAAAATATTTTTGAACTGCAGGTAGAATTACATGTTTTGAAGAATAAGAGCTTGTTATTGTTAATATCACCAAGTCTTGATATTCACAACTACTTGATTTTATTACTTGGTGTCATACAAAGGGAAGCTCATTTGCATGTACTTTGGATTCCGATATTAGACTCTTCTACATTATGGGATATTAAGCATATGAAAGAACAATATAACAGTTTTGTAAATAAATCAAGAATACTCTCAGTGAGAAATGTGCAGAAATCAGTAGCACCAATATTTGTACGGTTTGTTAAAGAGAAATTCTTTCCAGAATTCCAAATAGGAGGTGAGCCTATAATTGTTTCACTAGATCATAATGGAAGGATGGTTCACCGTAATGCAATGCACATGGTATTGATGAGAGGTTTAGATATTTGTCAAAGGATGTCTGGTGGAATTAAGACCGGAGATAGCATAATTCCTTTATTACAAAAAGTTTTGACGGAAAGGGTTTCGACCGTGAGGGATTTGGTGTCTGACATTGATAGGAAGATGAACGAAGTCACTAATAAAGTGGATGGTATAATAAATGATTGGTTCCGTGACATTGAAAAGCAAATACAAAATCCGGTATGTTTAGTTTAATGTATGTTTTATTAGTTCGCGCGTTAACTCCTGTACATATATTCCTTCAATTTAAAATTGTAAATGATCGAGTAGCATGATAACATTAACAACTTATTTTTATGAATAGGTTGATAGTAACATTTTAAATGATCGAGTAGCATGATAACATTAACAACTTATTTTTATGAATAGGTTGATAGTAACATTTTCACAAGCAAGAAGGAAAAAGATTTATGGAAGATAGATACTTGGTGCACTAAGCTTGTGGCAGATGTGGATTACCAAATAACCAAGTGGGTATGTCCAACTTCATCACTGCTATGTCACAAATGCAACTACTCTTTCTCCCACTTTATTTAATTTGTCTAATGTGGGTTAGAGCCTTTTAAATTATATACGTACAGTTTAATTCTGCTTAGTATTTTTAGGTATCGCTAACTCTGTTATAATGCACTATTTGTTCATACCTACTTTTTCAATTTACCATATGGGAGTACAATTAGGTGTCACTAGACCACACTATTTAATATTAATATATAAAATTTATATATTTAAACACTTTATTAAAATACTATTAAACATAAATGGTTGATCTTTCCCACACTGGTTATGTAACTTATGTTGAGAGCAATTGTTTATCTATCATGGCACATTTTCATGTTATAGTATGTAGTTTAATTAGGAGATCAGTGGACTTGCTAGCTCATACATTAACCAAAGTTACAGACTCTCAGTTTGATTCACACTCATGGGATTCCAATCCTCTGGATTGTATCCATTCTTCACTTGCTTCTTCGTATTAATAATAGTTCTAGTTTTTACTTTTTAAAAAAAACATAAATTCTCAAATTTTAAAAGAAAGAATATATTATTAAAGAAAATATGTAAAGAAGAAAAAATTTGCTAAATATAAAAAATAATAATAATAAAATCAACGACTGGTTGCAAAATCTTTTATATTTTTAAAATTTTATACCATTTGTAATTTTATAGACACTAACTTGTTTGGATTTATCAGGTTGAAGAGAACAGGTGCATTTTTTTAATTGGTGGGCATGACATACAATGGGTTAAAACATTTGAGTCCAAAGTAATGTTAGCAAATCAGTTTAACCCACAATCAAAAATTGGGATGCTCTACGTTGGTAGTAACATGAAAGTAGCATCAAAGATTGATAAAGACAAGTATTGCAACGTATTAGGAGATCCTATTCATTCATGGTTGTTTTGGGCACGGCTTCGAAGCATATTCGTGTCAAGAATTAAATTTGTAGAAGAGACTCATGGTGATGAAGAGTGTGATGAAATTTTGGGAGGAGTAAAAAAGTTGCTAGCCTATGAAGCTAATGATTTAGTAGTTAACGATTGGGCTATGCTATGCAAAGGGAACAAGATAGTTGTATGTGACCAAGGAGATAAAATGTTGAAGGTCATGAGTGAATATGAGAAATGGAAGGAGAATGCAATAGCTAAAGGCTTTGACAAAGCATTCAAAGATTATCATGATGAGATTATGCTTCATTCTACTTCTACTTCACTACATCACCATCACCGATGTGCTGTTAAATATTCATGTAATTTTGAGAGTGTCCCAGAGGATGTAAAATGCCCTGAATGTTGTCACGGTATGCAAAAATTTGTCACTTTTGAGTGCTGCCACGACAGTGCTTATGATGATGAGGCGGATCCTGATTGTGGTGATGAGGAGGATTCTGATTAATTAGGATGTACCTATTTTGATATTGATGACACTTGATGTATTTGCATATGCATATGAAAGTTTGGTCTCTCATTGTGTTAAATTCTATGGCTTCTCATTCGGATAGGTAGCATTTTTCCCTGATAATAATTCAATAAAATTTGGAGACATGCACCCACATTACGTACTATTAGTCAATATGAATATTTTTTTTTATAAAATCTAATTTGACTGTATAAAATTATTATAGGTATAGAAATCAGTAGCACCAAGATTTGTACTATTTATTAAAGAGAAATTCTTTCCAGAATTCCAAATAGGAGGTGAGCTTATAATTGTTTCACTAGATCATAATGGAAGGATGGTTCACCGTAATGCAATGCACATAGTATTGATGAGAGGTTTAGATATTTGCGGCAGGATGTCTTTTGGAGTTAAGACTAGAGATAGCATAATTCCTTTATTACAAAAAGTTTTGACGGAAAGGGTTTTGACGGTGAGGGATTTGGTGCCTGACTTTGATAGGAAGATGAGCGAAAGTCACTAATAAAGTGGATGGTATAATAAATGATTGGTTCTGTGACATTGAAAAGCAAACACTAGTAAAAAAAGGGGCATTTGCGTCCGGAGTTTTGGACTTTTTGCGTCCGGAGTACTCCAGACGCATATGCCAGAGACGCAATAGGTCCGGACTATCTGCCTCCGGAACTGCCCAATTCCGGACGCAGCTGGTATTTTTTTATATTATAAAAATGACTTTCTGCGTCAGGAACGGCCTAGTTCCCGACCCAGATAGTCATATATATTAAAAAAAATTGATAATAAAAATAATAAAATTCCTGTACAATATATTTCATCCTTGAACTCCAACACCATGCTATCAGCTCATCTGGTCAACCTACTTGTTTAAATAGCAGAAATTGAAAACACATTCTTTAACTATAAAATCACAACTAATTTTTTTTTTTTTAAAAAAAACTATAAAATCACCAACTATAAGGCCCCAAACAACATACAAATCAAATTCTTATCTTTAAAATCATAAATATAAGTCCCAAGTTACAAACAACTATCATGAATATAAACAGTAACCTTTGCACAAGCTACTGCCATCACCACTTTAGCTCCAGCCTTTGCTATTCCATTTGCCTTTGATTTAGACCAACCTACCAAATTTATAAGCATTATTACTTTATGCTCCGCTCGAAAAGGGAGAAAAAAAAATCACAGAAGACACACATGTGTACAAAGCAACTAGTCCACACTATAACGCAAATGGCCAAATTCAAACACATTACTTGCTCAAGTATCGAAAGCCTAATATCTTCACAGCAAATAAAACATAAATTCAACATACTCAAAGCACCAAAGAAATACAAAATTAAAACAGGGTGAAAGCCTTGCAACTTAGAATGCAACCAGAAACATAAAAAACAATCCTGCATATTATATATATTTATACATATTACACATCCATTATAATACATAATTTAAAAACAAATAAAAATATAAGCACAGAAATGTGTGAACAGAAAAAGTAGAGGGAAAACAATCTTGGAATTCCAGAGAGAAGCTTTCAACAATACCCTGAAAAAGGCTCAATTCAGAATTCAGATTTAATGATCCTCTGAAATGATCCTCTCGATCTCTTCAAGAAGGCGCTCTTTTTCCTTCAATAGATCTTCGTTCTGCTTTATTTGTTCATAATCTTTTCTGCATTGTTTAAATGAAATGTTTTGTCAATAAACACACAGAATAATCTAATACTCCGTAGTTCAGTTCAGATATGGTGTATTTTATCATACCTATTCATGAATGCCAAATTAAGTTTCAGGGAACGCACTTCCTTCTCAAGATTCTCGCATCGCTTTCTGTAACAGATGAAAGGAAAATGGGATCATTTCTCACTAAAATACCAAGAACTATCCAGTTACTACAAGAAGAAGCCAGTAGCATTGGTGTGGAAGAATAAGGATCAGCCATAAGATTAGATCTGAGTAAAATGAGGACCATGATGGCTGAAATCTGATTAGAATAAATCCCGTCCACTGGACTACTCGCTGGCGCTGCTCCAAAGTATGTGAGAAAAACTGCCTTTTACCAAGATGACGGACCAAACTACCTAATAACAAAACATATGTTTTTGACTAATAACTAAGCCAATAAACAGGTAGTTCAAAGTGTATAACTTTGTACACTAACAATCTCTTTGTAACTTCATTTCTCTATTGGCAGAAACCACTTGGATTGTTATCTCTTTTAGATGAGGAGTCCACCTTTCCAAATGGCACCGACATGACATTTGCCAATAAACTCAAGCAGCATTTAAATTCTAATCCTTAGCTTGTTTCAAAGGCGATCGAGAGAAGCTAAGTCTTTTACAGTATGCCATTACGCAGGCGAGGTATATATGCAGGTCTATGATAAATTCTAGTTTGCTGACCTCTCAACCCTTTCCCAGAAGAAAGGGAAGAAAATATATTATCCTTTACTTTCAAGTTATTTATCAGTTTATCCCTTGATTGTTGTCATCAGGTCATTGGTTCAGCCCTGAAAATTGTCTCTCTGAAATTATAGTTAGGGCTGCATACACATTTTTTCTCCATCTTGCAATGTTGTAGGAGTTTAGGACATTAGGCCTGGCCTTTTAATACAGGATTAAAGGAGCAGCTGTTTGTATACAGAAACAGATAAAAGGACGGATACACAGGACCAACAGGGAGCAACAGGAACAACCGCGACAGCAGCAGTGGAGTGAGGCCTATGAGCGCTGGCCTGTGCGTGATAAGCCGACTGGCGGAAGAGTTTGAGCAAAGGAGTCAAGTATTCGGCGATGACGCCAAGTTCTTGGTCGAGGTCAAATCAGGTCAGGTCGACGCTAACTTGAATCCTGACAGCGAGCTCAGAAGGCTCAAACAAATGTTTGAAGCTTGGAAGAAAGACTATGGAACAAGGCTAAGGGAAACCAAGGTTATATTGCATAAGCTGCAGGGAAACGACGAATTGGTTAATGATAAAATGAGAAAAAAATGGTGGGGAAAGAGGAACAACAGCTCAAGGTTTAACTAAATTATATTGGTATCTCTATGTATGTACATGTCAAAGCTCTCTGCACTTTGGAGTTGTCATCAAAATCATTTTTTTTTCGGTTTATGTATTTTATTTATACATCTTATGTTTTGTTGTGAACAATTATTAATCTTATACAAAGAAATGTTTGTGGTGTGCATATCTTGAAAGCTAAATCTGTAGTTGTAGACTCTGCTTTAATTTAAAGAAGTGATGTTTTGTACTTTTTGCTGCCTTGCTGGCACTACAGAATGTCACCTTTTTTTTTTTTAAATTTTTTTTTAAAATTTTTTTCAACTTGAGATATTACTTGAAAATGTGTTACACATCCACTTTTATCACCTTTTATATTTAGAATACTTGCATTGTGAGCAAGAATAATATCTTCAAATTTTGTTCACTTTCTTAATTCACTCTTAACAATTTATGGTGCAAAGTGAATCCCTATTAGACAAAATAGAATCACTTTTCTTTTCACTCTTTTATATTTAGAGTGTGTTCCAAGCAAAAACAAAAGAACTCTTAGCTTGTTTCCTAAAGTTTTGTTGATATAATGATTTTGATTTCCTTTATATGAGCATTGATATTTCCTTTATCTTGCATTGAGAGTGAAAGACTCTAATCCAAGGAATTAAACCTATTTAGATTGCTCATATCCATCAAGAACGTTAATAGGCTGGAGTTGAATTTGAAACATTGTGACTGTAAAAGTTTAACTAAATTGGTATCTGTACTGTATGTGAACATGTCAAATCTATGCATTTTGGAGTTGTCATCAAAAGCATTTTTAAGAGTTTTTTTTTTTAAATTTTTTTTAATACAAGGTAAGAGCAATTAATCATATATATATAGGCGGATCCAGAAATTTTTCTGAGTGATGTGAAGTTCAAATAAATTTTAAAATGTCAATGACAAAATACCAATATTTGATATAAATAAAAATATATTAAAGGTCAAATAAAAGATAGAATAAAGCCCTTCTAAATTTCTATGATAAAATATTAAAATTTGATAAGTGTAAGAGATTCATCTTATTTTTACCTGTTACTAAAGTGTTGACTTTAAGTTCGGAGATCTACCACTTGAGCTAGTTCACGAGACTCCTCACCCCCACTTTAATTTGGTCTAAAAGTTGCATCAATATCAAATCTTTTTGAGCAGCTTGAATTATATTGCACTGAAATCAGATCAATAAGCTAGCCCTCCGTATCGTGAGCTGTGCTCAAGCCATAGATACTTTTTAAAATATATATGTGAAGGATGACATTTGTCACACAATTGGAGCCTATAAATTTGATTATTCCAATACTTACTAAATTTCAGAGTATATAAGATTAGCAACATATTAGGTAAAAAAAGAAAAAAGAAAAAAAAAAAGAATAACAACAAAACTACGTAACGAAGTAAAAGGAATTCTTAATAATTTTCACTAAAATTTGCTCACCTCTCTTCATTCTTTTTGTAATCCATATATCTTGGATTGTATTGCACTCTTTTATTTTATTCACCAGGCCACAATCTAACATTACATTTTTGGACCGTTTCAATTCTTTTATATCCTTAATATTCACTTTTTTCCTCTTTTATAATTAGAATAACTGCATTGCAAGCAAGAACAAAAGATCGCTCATATTTCTTCAAATTTTGTTCATTTTCTTGATTCACTCTTAACAAATTATGATCAAAGTAAATCTCTATGGGACAAAGTGAGTAGCTAGCTAGCCTCTTTTCACTTTTCTTTTATATTTGGAGTGTGTTGCAAGAAAAAAAAAACAAAAGAACTTTAATGCCCTAAATATTTTGTGAACTATTCCTGATTTCCTTTAAGTTGTCTTATATGGTCATTGAAATATTCCATGTCATGAAGAGTACTTAAGGATATGATAGGGCATTAGGTGATGACTAATATTGTTAAATTTCCTCAAAGATGGTATTTTACTTCTTGGTGGGCAAGGTAAAATATTTCATTCTTTATCATATTAAATATCAAAATTATGGTATATACTTATTAATTAAATTTGGCATCTATACGTATTACCATAATATATAGTTAAAGCAAATAAATTGATTCCACTTATTTGCTCCCAATTGAAGCAAAGAATTGTCTCATTCCATCCTTTTCCATTTTTAATGTTATAAATATGAGAGGTTAGCTACACAATTGATTCACAAACCAGCAACGTTTCATTTCTCTGCTCTTTCCCGGCCTAAATCCTGCAAGCTCTCTTTACCCTACTAAATAAACAAACCGGCCTTTGTCTCTATATATCAAAGATGGCAGTTTCACACATCGATGAAAATGTTATCTTGGAAGAAGTTATGAGTACACATGATCCAGATGGCAAAGAAAATTTTAAAACTAATGTTATCTTCGATTTGGTGAAGTGCATTCTCTATCCTACCACGGTTTGTGTATTTACTATTAATTTACATTGATGTTAAACTTCAAGTTTTATTTTGTGCGAGTAAATTGTAGTACATATATATTAAGTATTTGTATATATAGTTTCATGTTTTATGGAATTCTAACTATTTAAATCTTTATATATATATTATATTGAATGAGGTAAGCTAAGAACTTGAAGTTTTATGGTATATATAGATTTCATGTTTTATGGAATTCTAACTATTTAAATCTTTATATATTATATATTGAATGAGGTAAGAACTTGGGTGTTAGGTGGGAATTTATTCTCTATGTTAGTTATAGTATATATTATATATAAATTTCTGAAGAGTTTTTTTGATGAAAAGAATGCAGGACAAAAACATTCATTGTATATCTAACAGTACATCTAAGTGCAGTTAATAAATAATAATTATGCTCATAATATAGTTTCACTATAAATCACTAAAAAAATAAATAAATAACATTCCAGAGGATGATTTGTATATGGATTGGATTTCATGCATGATAACTTAATTGGATTTTAATGAGTTTGTTGTGTTTTGGTCTATATATTTCGTTGGATGATATATGATTTAGATTGGAGATAGCATTGATAAAGATGAAGATTCTGATAAGGAAGATCCTAATGGCGACAAGTCTGATGAGGAAGACTCTAATAGTGACAAGTCTGATGAAGAAGACTGTAATGGCAACGAGTTTGATGAAGAGAAGGGATCTGACAGTAACAAAAGGTTTGATGATGAGAAGGGATTTAGTAGTGAGGAGCTATATGCTAAAGACATGGAACTTCCCTATCAATTAAAAAAAATTTCCTTTGAGGTAATTCTCTAATTTGAAGCAGAAAATTAAAAGATATTTAATTTGTTTTTCTTAAAATTTTCAATCAGATTTCTCAAAAAAAAAAAAAAAATTCAATCAGATTATAATAGGTCAATTATATCTACTATAATAGTAACTTTATGAATGTGCAATTATTCTTTTCATACTATAATTTAATTAGAAAATTTTATAGCAAATATCTAATTTTCTTGATTCTTTGTAAAATAGTATCACGATTTCATGATGCAATAAGTAGTTTACGTAAAGATTCTTTAATTTAATAATTTTAAGATTTTCTTGCTTTATTCAGATGTCATTGATGTGTTCAAAAAATGTGGATCCACACTGGATTGTAATATATTTTCTGAAAATGTTGTCCACATTTTCCTGGAAGGGAAAGCTTTTGATTATGCTGGCATCTTTCTCCCTCTATTTTGGAGAATTCAACCTTGTTCACGGTCACAAAAGATTGTCAGGCAAATTGGCAATTCACATGGGTCGTGAAAGTCATCTTCTGCCCATGGTTACAGATTTAATCAAATCAATCTTACGTTTGACTGAGTATATTGTTGAGCTTGCACAATCATCTTCTCACTATTCATCACCAATCATACCAATTGGTTGCTATTGGATAGTCGCAAATATTCTTACTTATGCATCCTATTTCACTTCTGGTCTTATGAGTATGCATTCAAGGTACGTAAGATTTAATTTCACTATACAATATATAATCAATATGTATAGATATAGTACGTGTTTGTCATTATTGTTTTCGTTATTATTGTAGGTGTTTCATAGGTAGCGAAACACAACTGTCGAGTTTAACAGTCAAAATCAAAGACGTAATCTCCGATTGTCGTCCAATACTAGGTTAGGTTTAATAAATTCAAGTATAGGAAATTAAAGTTATTATTATTACTTGCAGTGAGTTTAAATTAATGAGTACTTGATGAATTGATATATGCAGAAAAAAAGAGAGAAGTGGATTCTTACAATGCATTATGTCATGCATTCTTTGATGAGAATCCAATCCCCTCCACCTCTTCTAATTTGGATGTTTTGAAGTTAGTATTCAATGTCAAGAAAGGTGGGAAACACAAACTCATATATGATGGTGCTCGCGAAAAAATGGTATGAGCTTACTCACTTAGGCATCAATTTCAACAATTAATAATTTCCTTTGATTTGATTGCTAATTATTAAATACTGTATGTACGTCCAATTTGCTTATATATTGGTTATGTTAATTGCAATAAAAAAATAATATATAAAATATTTTTGAACTGCAGGTAGAATTACATGTTTTGAAGAATAAGAGCTTGTTACTGTTACTATCACCAAGTCTTGACATTCACAAGTACTTGATTTTATTACTTAATGACATACAAATTGTCACTCGATTGCATGTACTTTGGATTCCGATATTAGACTCTTCTACATTATGGGATATTAAACATATGAAAGAACAATATAAAAGTTTTGCAAATGAATCAAGACAACTCTCAGTGAGAAATGTACAGAAATCAGTAGCACCAAGATTTGTACGGTTTGTTAAAGAGAAATTCTTTCCAGAATTCCAAATAGGAGGTGAGCCTATAATTGTTTCACTAGATCATAATGGAAGGATGGTTCACCGTAATGCAATGCACATGGTATTGGTGAGAGGTTTAGATATTTGTCAAAGGATGTCTTTTGGAATTAATACCGGAGATAGCATAATTCCTTTATTACAAAAAGTTTTGACGGAAAGGGTTTCGACCGTGAGGGATTTGGTGCCTGACATTGATAGGAAGATGAGCGAAGTCACTAATAAAGTGGATGGTATAATAAATGATTGGTTCTGTGACATTGAAAAGCAAATACAAAATCCGGTATGTTTAGTTTAATGTATGTTTTATTATTAGTTCGTTAACTCCGATCCTGTACATATATTCCTTCAATTTAAAATTTTAAATGATCGAGTAGCATGATAACATTAACAACTTATTTTTATGAATAGGTTGATAGTAACATTTTCACAAGCAAGAAGGAAAAAGATTTATGGAAGATAGATACTTGGTGCACTAAGCTTGTGGCAGATTTGGGTTACACAATGTCCACGTGGGTATGTCTAACTTCATCACTGCTATGTCACAAATGCAACTATTCTTTCTCCCACATTATTTAATTTGTCTAATGTGGGTTAGAGCCTTTTAAATTATTATATACATACAGTTTAATTCTGCTTAGTATTTTTTAGTATTGCTGACTCTGTTACAATGCACTATTTGTTCATAACTACTTTTTCAGTTTATTATATAGGAGTACAATTAGGTTTCACTAGACCACATTATTTAATATTAGTATATAAAATTTATATATTTAAAAACTTTATTAAAATACTATTAAACATAAATGGTTGATCTTTCCCACACTGGTTATGTAACTTATGCTGAGAGTAATTGTTTATCTATCATGGTACATTTTCATGTTATAGTACGTATGTCGTTTAATTAGGAGATCAGTGGACTCGCTAGCTCATACATTAACCAAAGTTACAGACTCTCAGTTTGGTTCACACTCCTGGGATACCAATCCTCCGGATTGTATCCATTCTTTACTTGCTTCTTCGTATTAATAATAGTTCTAGTTTTTACTTTTAAAAAAAAAAAAATCTCAAATTTTAAAAGAAAGAATATATTATTAAAGAAAATATGTAAAGAAGAAAAAATTTGCTAAATATAAAAAATAATAATAATAAAATCAACGACTGGTTGCAAAATCTTTTATATTTTTAAAATTTTATACCATTTGTAATTTTATAGACACTAGTTTGGATTTATCAGGTTGAAGAGAACAGGTGCATTTTTTTAATTGGTGGGCATGACATACAATGGGTTAAAACATTTGAGTCCAAGGTAATGTTAGCAATTCAGTTTAACCCACAATCAAAAATTGAGATGTTCTACGTTGGTAGTAACATGAAAGTAGCATCAAAGATTCATGAAGACAATGGTTGCAAAGTAGTTGCTGATGCTGATTATTCAGGGTTTTTTTGGGCACGACTTCGAAGCATATTCATGTCAAGGATTAAATTCCTAGAAGAGAGTCATGGTAGTGATGATGAAGAGTGTGATGAAATTTTGGGAGGAGTAAAAAAGTTGCTAGCCTATGAAGCTAACGATTTAGTAGTTAACGAATGGGCTATGCTATGCAAAGGGAACAAGATAGTTGTATGTGACATTGGAGATAAAATGTTGAAGGTCATGACTGAATATGAGAAATGGAAGGAGAATGCAACCGCTAAAGGCTTTGACCAAGCATTCAAAGATTATCATGATGAGATTATGCTTCATTCTACTTCTACTTCAACTTCACTACATCATCATCGATGTGCTCTTAAATACCCATGTAATTTTGAGAGTGTCCCAGAGGATGTAAAATGCCCTCAGTGTTGTCTTGGTATGCAAAAATTTGTCACTTTTAAGTGCTGTCACGACAGTGCTTGTGATGATGAGGCGGGTCTTGATTGTCATGAGGCAGATTGATATTGATGACACTTGATGTATTTACATATGGATATGAAAGTTTGGTTTCCCATTGTGTTAAATTATATTGTATGGCTTCTCATTCGGATAGGAAGCATTTTTCCCTGATAATAATTCAATAAAATTTGGAGACATGCATCCACATGCATTACGTACTATTAGTCAATATGAATATTTTTTTTAATAAAATCTAATTTTACTGTATAAAATTATTATAGGTAATATAAACTATGGTTCTAGGGAATATTATTAGGCAAAAATTTGTGTGAAATCGTCTCACGGGTCTCAATCCGTGAGACAAGTTGGGTCTTTGATTAATGGGGTAAAAAATTCGACCCATTAATCAAAGATTTGACCCATTAAATAAAGATTAACCCATCTCACGGATTGAAACCTGAGACGGTGTTACACATATTATTATGGTATTAATTTTAATCATATTTTCTTCGTTATTGAATTTCCATCATTTTTTTTAAAACTTTAAATATAACTTGAAAATGTGTTGCACATGCATCCACTTTTATCACCTTTTATATTTAGAATACTTGCATTGTGAGCAAGAATAATTTCTTCATATTTTCTTCACTTTCTTAATTCACTCTTAATTAATAATTTATGGTGCAAAGTAAATCCCTAGTAGACAAAATCAGAACCACTTTTTCTTTTCACTCTTGTTTTATATTTAGAGTGTGTTCCAAGCAAAAACAAAAGAGCTCTTAGCTTGTTTCCTAAAGTATTGTTGAATGATCTTGATGTCCTTTATATGAGCATTGATATTTCCTTTATTTTACATTGGGAGTGAAATACTCTAATCAAGAGAGGTAAACCAATTCAGATTGCTTATAATGATCAAGAAAGTCAATAGGCTGGAGTTGAATTTGGAACCTTGTGATTGTCAAAGTTTAACTAAATTGGTATCAGTAATAAGCCGACTGACGGAAGAGTTTGAGCAAAGGAGTCAAGTATTCGGCGATGATGCCGAGTTCTTGGTCGAGGTAAAATCAGGTCAGGTCTACGCTAACTTAGAAGGCTGAAACAAATGTTTGAAGCTTAGAAGAAAGACTACGGAACAAGGCTAAGGAAACCAAGGTTATATATATTGCATAAGCTACAGGGAAATGACGAAATGGTTAATGATAAAATGAGAAAAAAATGGTGGGGAAAGAGGAATAACAGCTCAATGTTTAACTAAATTCAGTAAATTGGTATCATGTCAAAGCTTTCTGCATTTTGGAGTTGTCATCAAAATCATTTTTTTTATTTAGATTTGTGTATTTTATTTATACATCTTATGTTATGTTGTGAACAATCATTAATCTTATATAAAGAAATGTTTGTGGTGTGCTTATCTTGAAAGCTAAATCTGTAGTTGTAGACTCTGCTTTAATTTAAAGAAGTGATGCTTTGTACTTTGGTGGCACTGCAGAACTCAGAAGGTCACCTTTTTTATTTATTTACTTTAAATTTTGTAGCGAATAGATATGTTCAATGATGGAAGAATAAAGAGATTCTTTCATTCTTTGTATTCAATGTAAAGAACTATATAGATATCTATTATTTATATATGAATAAACTATTGGGTCAAAGACTGAAATGGGAATAAATCAAAAGAAGTTGACAAAAATAGAAAAATTTTGAAAATTTTGGACTAACATAGGAAAAACCTCATTTGACAAATGAGTTTGGTTTTAGAAAATTTTGTTTTGTTTTGTTTTTTGCGGTCAAAACAAAAAAATAAAAGTTTAACTGCGAAAAAAGAATAAAAACAAAACAAAATTAACCAAATTGGTAGCTCAAGTGACAAGCTAAGTGAGCTCTCTTTGTGGAGAAGAAGTTCAGGTGAACCCGAGTTTGATTCCACAACAATTCTCCTTGGGCCAGCTCCCGTGCCTCCCGGAGCGAACGCAGGTGGACTTGAAGCGTTAAACGGACGGAGAAAGACCCGATGAATTTACAAAAAAAAAACAAAATTATATGACAAGAAACTCATTTGCGAAATGAGTTTTTCCTATTTTTTGAAGATCTAATTTAACCAGTCTCAGGGTTTGAGGCACGTGAGACGGTTTCACACAAGTGTTATCCATATTATTATGGTGTTAATTTTAATCATATTTTCTTCGTTATTGAATTTCCATCATTATTTTTAAAAAAAAAAAAACTTTAGATATAACTTGAAAATGTGGTACACATCCACTTTTATCACCTTTAAATTTATATTTAGAATACTTGCACTGTGAGCAAGAATAATTTCTTCAAATTTTGCTCACTTTCTTAATTCACTCTTAACAATTTATGGTGCAAAGTAAATCCACATCAAATCAGAACCACTTTTGTTTTTCACTCTTCTTTAATATTTAGAGTATGTTCCAAGCAAAAACAAAAAGAGCTCTTAGCTTGTTTCCAAAAGTTTTCTTGAATAATCTTGATTTCCTTTATATGAGCATTGATATTTCCTTTATCTTGCATGGGGTGAAATACTCTAATCAAACCAATTTAGATTGCTCATACCGATCAATTAAGAATGTCAATCAGTTGAATTTGGAACCTTGTGATTGTTAAAGTTTAACTAAATTAGTAACTGTACTGTATGTGAACATGTCAAAGCTATGCATTTTGGAGTTGTCATCAAAAGCATTTTTAAGGTTTTTTTTTTCTTTTGTATTTTATTTATACAAGTTATGAGCAATTTATCTATATAGCCGAATCCATAAATTTTTCTGAGTGGGTGTGAAGTTCAAATAAATTTAAAAATGTCAATAAAAAATTATCAATATTTGATATAAATCAAAAATATATTAAAGGTAAAATAAAAGATATAATAAAACCCCTTACAAAATTTTTATCATAAAAACATCAAAATTTGAATAAAAAGTGTAAGAGATTCATCTCATTGTTACCTATCACTAAAGTGTTAACTTTAAGTTAGGTGGTCTACCACTTAAACTAGTCCACGAGACTTCTCATCCCTACTTTAATTTGGCCTAAAAGTTGCATCATATCAAAACTTTTTGAGCAGCTTGAATTATATTGCACTGAAATTACATGAATAAGCTAGTTCACCGTGAGCTGTGCTCAAGTGATACATGCTTTAATATTGAAAATATATATGTGAAGGATGACATTTGCCATACAATTGGAGCAAATAAATTTGATTATTTCACTACTTTATTAAATTTCAGAAGATATAAGGTTAGCAACATATTGGTCAAAAAAAAAAAAAAGAAAAGAAAAAAGAATAGCAACATAACTACATAACTAAGTAAAAAGAATTCTTAATAATTTTCACCAAAATTTTCTCACCTCTCTTCATTTTTTTTAATCCATCTTGGACTGTATTGCAACATGAACAAAAAGATTATTCGTATATCTAAAAAATTTCAATCTTTTATTTGTTCATCACAATCTATCAATACATTCTTGGACACTTTCTTTTGTATCACTCACATTCACTTTTATCCTCTTTTATAATTAGAATAATTGCATTGCAAGCAAGAACAAAAGATTGCTCCTATTTCTTCAAATTTTATTCATTTCCTTCATTCACTCTTAACAAATTATGATGCAAAGTAAATCTCTTTGGGACAAAGTGAGTACCACATCATCTTTTCACTTTTCTTTTATATTTGGAGTGTGTTGCAAGAAAAAAAAAAACAACTTTAACTATTCTTGATTTCCTTTAAGTTGTCTTATATGATCTTTGATCGATAGTTTCTTATATTGGTAGTGAATTGAAATACTACTTAAGATTACGATAGAGCATTATTAGGTGAAGATTACTATTGTTAAATTTCCTCAATGTTAGATAGTATTTTACTCCTTGGTGGACAAAGTAAAATATTTTATTCTTTATTATATTAAATATCAAAATATATGCATGGTATATACTTATTAATTAAATTTGGCATCTATACTCATCATACTATATATATAGATAAAGCAAATAAATTGATTCCACTTATTTGCTAGCAATTGAAGCAAAGAATTGTCCCTTTTCATCCTATTTCATTTTTAATGCTATAAATATAAGAGGTTAGCTACACAATTGATTCACAAACCAACAACATTTTCTTTGCTCTTTCCCGGCTTAAATCCTGCAAGCTCTCTTTATACCCTAGTAAATAGACAAACCAGTTTTTGTCTCTATATATCAAAGATGACAGTTTCACACATCAATGAAAGTGTTATCTTGGAAGAAGTTATGAGTACACATGATCCAAATGGCAAAGAAAATTTTAAAACTAATGTTATCTTCGATTTGGTGAAGAGCATTCTCTATCCTATCAGGGTTTGTGTATTTAATATTAATTTACATTGATGTTAAACTTTAAGTTTTATTTTGTAAGAATATGTCCTAGTACATATATAACAAGTATTTGTTAGACGTTTTATGGTATATTATAGGTTTCATGTTTTATGAAATTACTGTTTAAATCTTGATATATGTATGTTATATTGAATGAGGTAACAACTTGGTTGTTAGGTGAGAATTATACTCTATGCTATACTCTATGCTATATTATATAGTATATAGCTAGATTTCTTAAGAGTTCTTTGATATGATGAATAGATTGCATGACAAAAACATTATTTTATATCTAACTATCTTAGTGCCATTAATATATAATAATTGCTCATAATATCGTTTCACTATAAATCATTAAAAAAAAATGAATAAATAAATAACATTCCGCAGGGTGATTTATATATGAAATTCATGCATGATTATTTAATTGTGATTTAATGAGTTTGTTGTGCTTTCTCTATATATTTCATTGGATGATATATAATTTAGATTGGAGATAGTATTGATGAAGATGGAGATTCTGATAAGGAAGACTCTAATGGTGAAAAGTCTGATGAGGAAGACTCTAATGGTGAGAAGTCTGATGAGGAAGACTCTAATGGGGACAAGTCTGATGAGGAAGAATGTGATGACAAAAAGTCTAATGAGGAGGAATCTGACTGTAAGGAGGAATACACTAAAGACATTGAACTTTCCTATCAATTAAAGCGGGTTTCCTTTGAGGTAATTCTCTAATTAATTTGAAGAAAAAATTAAAGAGATAATTGTTTTTCTTAAATTTTTCAGTCAAATTATAATAGGTCAATTATATATGTTATAATAGTTAACATTATAAATGTGTAATTATTCTCCACATACTATAGTTTAATTATAAATTTTATACGAAATGCCTAATTTTCATTAGTCTTCGTAAAATAGTGTCATGAATTCATTGTGCAAAATGTAGTTTACGCAAATTAAAACAATTGTCTAAAAATTTTCTTTCTTTATTCAGATATCATTGATGTGTGCAAATAATGTGAATCTACACTCAATGGTAATATATTTTCTAAGGATGTTGTCCACATTTACCTGGGAAGGCAAGCTTTTGATTATGCTGGCAACTTTCTCCCTCAATTTTGGAGAATTCAACCTTGCTCACCGTCACAATGGATTGTCCGACAAATTGGCAATTCTCAAGGGTCGTGAATATCAAGATCTGCCAATGGTTACACATCTTATCAAATCAATCCTACATTTGACTGAGCATATTGTTGAGCTTGCACGATCATCCTCTCACAATTCTTCACCAATTATACCGATTGGTTGCTATTGGATCGTCACAAGCATCCTTACTTATGCATCCTATTTCACGTCTCGCCTTATGAGTATGCATTCAGGGTAAGATTTAATTGCACTACACAATATATAATCAATATTTATAAGTATAGTGTTTGTCATTATTGTTTTCGTTATTACTGTAGGTGTTTCATAGGTGGCGAAGCACAACTGTCCAGTTTAACTGGCAAAATTAAAGACGTAATCTCCGATTGTCGTCCAATACTAGGTAGGTTTAATAAATTCAAGTATAGACCAGAAATTGAAGTTATTATTACTTGCGGTGAGTTTAAACTTTAAATTAATGAGTACTTGAATTGATACATGCAGAGAAAAAGAGAGAAATGGATTCTTACAATGCATTATGTCATGCATTCTTTGATGAGAATCCAATCCCCTCAGCTTCTTCTAATTTGGATGTTTTGAAGTTAATATTCAATGTCAAGAAAGGTGGGAAACAGAAAGTCATATATGATGGTGATAGGGAAGAAATGGTATGAGCTTACTCACTTAGCCATAAATTAGAACAATTAATGATTTCTTTTGATTTGATTGTTAATTAAGTATTGTGTACGTCCAGTTTTCTTATATATTGATTATGTTAATTGTAAATATAAAATAATATATTGTATATAATTAAAAATTGTGAATTGCAGGTAGAATTACATTTGTTGAAGAATAGGAGCTTGCTATTGCTAATATCGTCAAGTCTTGATATTGACAAGTATTTGATTGTAGTACTTCAAGACTTACAAAGTCAAACTAAGTTGCGTGTACTTTGGATTCCCATATTAGACTCTCCTATATTATGGGATATTAGACATATGGAAGTGCAATATAGAAGATTAGTAAATGAAGGAGAATTACTTTCAGTGAGAAATGTACAGAAATTAGTAGCACCGGGATTTGTGCGGTTTGTTAAAGAGAAATTGTTCCAAATAGGGGAAGGGGGTGAGCCTATCATTGTTTCACTGGATCACCAAGGGAGGATTGTTCACCATAACGCAATGCACATGATATTGATGAGAGCTATAGATATTATTCGTGGGATTGACATTGGAGTTAAGATTGGAGATAGTATAATTCCTTTGTTACAGAATGTGTTGAAGGATAGAACGTTAGCAATCAGGAGTTTGGTGCCTGAAATTGATGGGAGATTAGTAGAAATCGCTGGTAAAATGGAAAGACTAATGCTTGAGGAGTTGGATGAGATGGATAAGCAAATAAAAAATCCGGTACGTACTACTGTACGGTATGTATGTTTTATTGGTTAGTTAAGAGTCATGAACGTGTATTCATTTAAAATTTCAAATTGGTAGCATGATATATAGAATTACCATCCAGCTTAATTAATTATATATTTATTTAATGATGAGTAGGTTTACAACAACATTTACACAACTGAAAGGGAAACAGATCTATGGAAGCTAGAAATTTGGTGCACTAAGCTTGTGGTGGGAGGGTTCAAACCAGAGACCGAGTGGGTACGTCCAATTTCATCATCCTTGCCCTATTTCTCGATTAACTGCGACCGTGGCACTGTTTGACATACATAAGTTAAAAGTTAATTTAAAGCTGACAGTTAGTAAGTACTAGTATATTTTGAAATGCTATTATTAAATTGAGCTTATACTTTATTTGTAACTTAAAATATGTTATAAACTCTAAAATAAAATCTATCAAACAGAAAAGCTAGTATGCATTATCATTTTAAACTTTGAGCACTCAATTATATGTTGTTTGAATTCCTTCCTATTCAATTTGTCACACTAAACTTCGATTACTTGTGAATTCTTTAACAAAAACAGACTAAATTATTATATATTATATTCTTAGCTTTTTGCTTAAATTTTATTCGAGCAATAGTTTTATAGCACTAACTAATTTTAATTTATTAGGTTGATGAGAACAAGTACATTTTTTTGATTGGAGGGAATGACTTAAAATGGGTTAAAGCATTCCATTCCAAGGTAATGCAAGTAGTTTCTCTAAACCCACAACTGACAATTATGATCAGCTACATTGGTAGCAATGTAAAAGTTGGATCAACGATTCTTCGAGACAACATTTGTGAAGCACCGGGCTCAGCTTTAACGTCATTGTTTATACTGGCACGTCTTCGAAGCACATTCTTATCAAGGATCAAATTTTTAGATCAAATTTATTGTGATGAAGATCATGATGAAATTGTGGAAGGACTAAAAAAGATGCTAGCCTATGAGGCTAAAGATTTTGCAGTTGACGGATGGGCTATGCTGTGCAAAGGTAACGAGATAGTTGTATTTGATTTAGGAGATAAAATGTTGACAGTCATGAATGAATATGAGAAATGGAAGGAGAATGCAATAGCCAACGGCTTTGATCAAGCCTTCAAAGATCATCATGAGATGCTTACTTCTATTTATGCTTCAAAACATCCTCCTTGTTGTGCTCTTGACTACCCATGTAATTTTGACAAAGTTCCAGAGAATGCAAAGTGTCCCCAATGTTGTCATAATATGCAAAAATTTGTCACTTTCAGGTGCCACCATGACATAGTTGGTGATGATGAGGATTCCGATTAGGATATACTTAGTTGATATTGACACTTATTGTATTTGCATATGTATATGAAAGTTACTTTTACATTCAATTCAATGTCTTACAATATATATGTTATGCTGAGTCAAGTTTGTTTGGTTCCAGTTACATATAGTATTTAAGATTTCTCATTACGTAATAATTAATATACGAAGAGAGGAAGAATAACAATGGAGTATAAGAGATTAATCTAATTCTTTATCTTGTCACTACGAGGCTGACTTTAAGTTTGGTGATCTACCACTAAAATTAGCACGCATGCCTTCTCACTTTCGGTCTAAAGTTGCATCATATTGAATTTTGGGAAAATGTACAAATAGGTCACTGAACTATTTGGGGCATAACAATTAAGCCATCAATCAAACACAACTAAGGTCCACAATCACCACAAACCCGGTAAAAATGTGCAATTGACATTTTAGCAGGTTAACAACACGTGGCATCCTAATTAGCGGAAACCTGTTGTTAACCTGCAAAAAATGCTAATTGCACTTTTTTGTCGAGTTCGTGAATGATTGTGGAGCTTATTTGGATTCGATGGCTTAATTGATATGCCCGAAATAGTTCAATGGCATATTTGTACCTTTTCCCTGAATTCTTTTAGCATCTTGAATTATATTACACTAAGATCAGATCAATAAGCCCACTTAGAGCTTTGCTCAAGTGATGTTTTATTTGGTGAAGTGGTTCACTTATTACTACTTAAGTCTAACATTTATGGTTTAGATTTAAAATTTAATTTTTTGGTTAATTTTATAAAATTTACCAGGTTTAATTTGCAATTTTGCATATTTAGTTGTTAAAGATTGCATATTTAAGTGTTCAAGTTTGAATAGGTGAAGTTAATGATAATTATGAAAATGCACCGCATTTTTTTTTAATTTGATAAAATCCATCAAATTTTTATAGATGTAAAGCTAAGGTTGATTCTTATTCTCTCCTATGACGGTTATATTCCTTATTCTTATGATTAATTGTACACTCCACCATTATATTAAGCTTGTGGTTGATTTACATAAAATTAAAAGTTGCTGGGAAAATTTTAAAAATAGCAATATTCGAAGGACAATTTTTAAAGTTCACTCACTAAGACAATAAAACAAAAGGGTCAAATAAAGTCTCGGACTAGACTAGACTATATTGTGCAAGCAATTGAACTCCTCAACTAAAAAAAATGTTTAATAAACCCATGAACTCAATAAATTAAAGTGTGCTTGAANTAGGTAGGTTTAATAAATTCAAGTATAGGCCGGAAATTGAAGTTATTATTACTTGCGGTGAGTTTAAACTTTAAATTAATGAGTACTTGAATTGATACATGCAGAGAAAAAGAGAGAAATGGATTCTTACAATGCATTATGTCATGCATTCTTTGATGAGAATCCAATCCCCTCCCCTTCTTCTAATTTGGATGTTTTGAAGTTAATATTCAATGTCAAGAAAGGTTGGAAACAGAAAGTCATATATGATGGTGATAGGGAAGAAATGGTATGAGCTTACTCACTTAGCCATAAATTAGAACAAATTAATGATTTCTTTTGATTTGATTGTTAATTAAGTATTGTGTACGTCCAGTTTGCTTATATATTGATTATGTTAATTGTAAATATAAAATAATATATTGTATATTATTAAAAATTGTGTATTGCAGGTACAATTACATTTGTTGAAGAATAGGGACTTGCTATTGTTAATATCGTCAAGTCTTGATATTGACGAGTATTTGATTGTACTACTTCAAGTCTTACAAAGTGAAACTAAGTTGCGTGTACTTTGGATTCCCATATTAGACTCTCCTATATTATGGGATATTAGACATATGGAAGTGCAATATAGAAGATTAGTAAATGAAGGAGAATTACTTTCAGTGAGAAATGTACAGAAATTAGTAGCACCAGGATTTGTGCGGTTTGTTAAAGAGAAATTGTTCCAAATAGGGGAAGGGGGTGAGCCTATCATTGTTTCACTGGATCACCAAGGGAGGATTGTTCACCATAACGCAATGCACATGATATTGATGAGAGTTGTAGATATTATTCGTGGGATTGACATTGGAGTTAAGATTGGAGATAGTATAATTCCTTTGTTACAAAATGTGTTGAAGGATAGAACGTTAGCAATCAGGAGTTTGGTGCCTGAAATTGATGGGAGATTAATGGAAATCGCTGGTAAAATGGAAAGACTAATGCTTGAGGAGTTGGATGAGATGGATAAGCAAATAAAAAATCCGGTACGTACTACTGTACGGTATATGTTTTATTGGTTAGTTAAGAGTCATGAACGTGTATTCATTTAAAATTTTGAATTGGTAGCATGATATATAGAATTACCATCCAGCTTAATTAATTAATTATATATTTATTTACTGATGAGTAGGTTTACAGCAACATTTACACAACTAAAAGGGAAACAGATCTATGGAAGCTAGAAATTTGGTGCACTAAGCTTGTGCTGGGAGGAAGGATGGAACCAGAGACCGAGTGGGTACGTCCAATTTCATCATCCTTGCCCTATTTCTCGATTAACTGCTACTGTGGCTCTGTTTGACATACATAAGTTAAAAGCTAATTTAAAGCTGAAAGTTAGTAAGTACTAATATATTTTGAAACACTATTATTAAATTGAGCTTATACTTTATTTGTAACTTAAAATATGCTATAAACTCTAAAATAAATTCTATCAAACAGAAAACCTAGTATGCATTATCATTTTAAACTTTGAGCACTCAATTATATGTTGTTTGAATTCCTTCCTATTCAATTTGTCACACTAAATAAACTTCGATTACTTGTGAATTCTTTAACAAAAACAGACTAAATTATTATATATTCTTAGCTTTTTGCTTAAATTTTATACATACGAGCAATAGTTTTATAGCACTAACTAATTTTAATTTATTAGGTTGAGGAGAACAAGTACATTTTTTTGATTGGAGGGAATGACTTAAAATGGGTTAAAGCATTCCATTCCAAGGTAATGCAAGTAGTTTCTCTATACCCACAACTGACAATTATGATCAGCTACATTGGTAGCAATGTAAAAGTTGGATCAACGATTCTTCGAGACAACATTTGTGAAGCACCGGGCTCAGCTTTAGCGTCATGGTTTATGTGGGCACGTCTTCGAAGCACATTCTTATCAAGGATCAAATTTTTAGATCAAACTTGTTGTGATGAAGATCATGATGAAATTGTGGGAGGACTAAAAAAGATTCTAGCCTATGAGGCTAAAGATTTTGCAGTTGACGGATGGGCTATGTTGTGCAAAGGTAATGAGATAGTTGTATGTGACTTAGGAGATAAAATGTTGACAGTCATGACTGAATTTGAGAAATGGAATGAGAGTGCAATAGTCAAAGGCTTTGATCAAGCGTTCAAAGATCATCATGAGATGCTTACTCCTATTTATGCTTCAAAACATCATCCTTGTTGTGCTCTTGACTACCCATGTAATTTTGACAAAGTTCCAGAGAATGCAAAGTGTCCCCAATGTTGTCATAATATGCAAAAATTTGTCACTTTCAGGTGCCGCCATGGCATACTAGTTGATGATGATGAGGATTCCGATTAGGATATACTTAGTTGATATTGACACTTAGCTTATTGTATTTGCATATGTATATGAAAGTTACTTTTACATTTAATTCAATTTCTTACAATATATATGTTATGCTGAGTCAAGTTTGTTTGGTTCCAGTTACATATAGTATTTAAGATTTCTCATTACGTAATAATTAATATACGAAGAGATGAAGAATAACAATGGAGTATAAGAGATTAATCCTTACTCTTTATCTTGTCACTACAAGGCTGACTTTAAGTTTGGTGATCTACCACTTAAATTAGCACACATGCCTTCTCACTTCTGATCTAAAGTTGCATTATATTGAATTTTGGGAAAATGTACAAATAGGCCACTGAACTATTTGGTGCATAGCAATTAAGCCATCAAACACAACTAAGCTCCACAATCATCCACAAACCCGGTAAAAAAGTGCAATTGACATTTTTAGCAGGTTAACAACACGTGGCATCCTAATTAGCGGAAACCTGTTGTTAACCTGCAAAAAATGCTAATTGCACTTTTTTGTCGAGTTCGTGGATGATTGTGGAGCTTATTTGGGTTCGATGACTTAATTGATATGCCCGGAATAGTTCAATGGCCTATTTGTACCTTTTCCCTTGAATTCTTTTAGCATCTTGAATTATATTACACTAAGATCAGATCAATAAGCCCACTGTGAGCTTTGCTCAAGTGATGTTTTATTTGGTGAAGTGGTTCACTTATTACTACTTAAGTCTAACATTTATGGTTTAGATTTAAAATTTAATTTTTTGGTTAATTTTATAAAATTTACCAGGTTTGCATATTTAGTTGTTAAAGATTGCATATTTAAGTGTTCAAGTTTGAATAGGTGAAGTTAATGATAATTATGAAAATGCACCGCATTTTTTTTAATTTGATAAAATCCATCAAATTTTTATAGATGTAAAGCTACGGTTGGTTCTTATTCTCTCCTTGAAGAGTTGTAATTTAGCGGTGGATGGAAAGTAATAGATGTTAAAACGGGAAGAAGTTCCCGAGTATCGTTCTCAAAGGATGGCAAGGAGGGAATTCAAGCGGTAAGGGGATTAAGCACAAGAGTGTTTAGTGTTTGAAAGCTAACCCAAACATAGGTAAGAAAGGTGCATGCAACATAATGAAAATAAGGGACAAGCAAAGGAAACAATCAAATGGAAAGGAGGATTTGGACTTTGCAACTCATATAGGTATCCTTGATTTCCTAAGGTACTAGGCTAGCAACACTTAGATAATGAAAATGAGGCAAGACAACTATGCCAATGCCACTCTCGTGGTCATTGGCTTATCATCTAGTCCATAGTTCCATTCTCATGGCAACTAGGCTAGGTGAGGCAAATTATCGAACACATGGTGTGCTATTTGCCTTCCAATCCCCCTTTTCTCAAAGGTGGGAAGGAAAAGTGCTAGGCTAGGCTAAGGAGTAACTCTACTCTCATAGATAGATGAGACTCCTTCTCCAAACATCTCTCATATAGGTTGATCATTCCCACACAAGAGTCAAACAAAATCACCATTCACACAATCAAACTCATAGTCAAAGCAATTGCAAAACCTAATTAATCAATTCAAAGCTCAAGAATATCCATACAACATTGCTCAATCCAAATCCACAAAGATCTATCTAATCATACTTGAAATTGAAATAGCAAAACACAAAAGTAATAGCAAGAAAATTAAAAGGAAGACTTAGCTAGAAATTGAATGAAGAATTTGATCTTGAACTTGAAATTGAACTTCAATCTTGAATTTGAATGTAGATTACAATCTTGCACAATGGAAATCTTCTCTAAATCTAATCTAAGCCTAAGAATTGCAATGTGGAGTGATCTCTCTAGGCTAATCCTAGAGAGAGAAATAGTCTAAGGTGGGGAATTGAAGTGTAATGGATTGGGGCCCCCAAAAATCTGAAGAAAAACTCTGTTTTAATCGTAAAAACGCGCCCAAAATGGGCTGCCCGATCGCGCTGGACGCGGGCCGGACGCACGTCCGGCCTCGCGTCCAGCCGAGCGCGCAACAGCGCGCGACTGGACGCGCGGCGGACGCGGGCGTCCGCCCCGCGTCCGCCCGCATTTGCGGCCTCTGATCTTTTGCGGCCTCTGATGGACGCGGGGCGGACGCGCGCGTCCGCCCCGACGTCCGTCAGACAGCCCGCAGAACTTTTCGACTTGGGACGGTCCGGACGCGCGTCCCCAACGCGTCCGGGCCCTGTTTCTTCGCCCGTTTCGGTCTTCTTTCTTCGTTGATTCTTCTCGATTTCGTTCTTCTATGTTCCTCGGGTTTCCTCTCCAAACTCACGCCATTTTTCCTTCTTTATGCCTCTCTTTTTCCTACAAAACAGTTAGTAAAGTGTGGAACCGGTACTAACACAATACAAAGCATTCTAATGCAATTTAATACTAAAACATTCATAAAAGCTTTAACTTGAATTCTAAACGATCCATGAATAACCTTATAAAAGTGGTATATTTTGCACTTATCACTCCTATGACTGTTATATTCCTTATATATTCTTATGATTAATTGTACACTCCGGCCACCATTATATTAAGCTTGTGGTTGATTTACATAAAATTAAAAGTTGCTGGGAAAAATTTTAAAAATAGCAATATTCGAAGGACAATTTTTGAAGTTCACTCATTAAGACAATAAATAAAAAGTGTCAAATAAAGTCTTGGACTAGACTAGACTATATTGTGCAAGCAATTGAACACCTCAACTAAAAAAAAATGTTTAAATAAACCCATGGACTCAATAAATTAAAATGTGCTTGAAAACTGAATTACATAAAATTAACACTACTATGGGCCTGAACCTTTTTATTATCAGAAAATTCATCCACTGACAGTTATAGTATTGTGTATGGAGTATTGAATTTTTATTTTATGTTTATAAATTACATAGCACTACTACTTATAAGTAGGCTAGGGAATGATGAGCCATGTATATTTATTTACATAAACTGTAATATCTTGTATTCGTCAATTATTTTTAATTAATTATATTGTTTTCCAGCAAGCTAAGCCTAGCTTGTCTGATTGTCTCCGACTGCATATATGTTCTGCTTTTAAGGAATTTGCTAGCTATGTCATGAATACATGCCACATAACCAAATACAATCATTACACGTGTACCAACTTAATTAAAGGGTGAAATTGTTGTATATTGATAGATAGAGATGTGAGAACGAATCTAAGCCTGATCGAAGCAAATGTATATTTGAAGCTTGGAAAAAACTCGAAAAGACTACACGACAAGCAAGGAAGGCTAAGGGAAACTAAAGTTATTATATTGCATAACCACTTTTTCATTTCACTCTACTTTTATATTTAGAGTGTGTTGCAAGCAGAAACGTAAAAACTCTTGTTTCCTAAAGCTTTTGTGGATGATGATCTTCATTTCCTTTATATGTATGTATGTACTATTCCTTTTAAATTTAATAAATTTGAATTGATATATATATCTTTAATTTACCAACTGGTCGGGATGCTTATTTTTATGAGTAGATTTACACAAGTGAAGTGGAAAAACATCTTTGGAATCAAAGGACAACAAGCTAAGGTACATCTAACTTCATTAATCATCCTTATCGCTATATCTCAATTGCATATATGCTTGCGTCTACTATATATGAATAATGCATATATATATATATATATATATATATATATATATATATATATATATATATATATATATATATATTTACATGTCACTCTCATTTTAAATATTATATATTTGTCTTTCCATCTCATCACACTAAACTAAATTCAATTACTGCCAAATTCTTTAACAATAACAAAGTATTTAGTCATCATTAGATAGCATTACGTTATTTTTTTATTTGTTTTTTGTTCCTTAATTTTATACTGTACAAACAAAAAATTTAGGTTTGATTTGATTTCACCATACTCAACTTCTGTGGACGATTCTGATTAGGATGTACCTAGTTTGATATGAGTTAATACCCAATTTAGTCCTCGACTATAGTGGTTTTACTCGATTTAGTCCTAAGTGACTTTTTGTACTCAATTAAGTCCCGGACTTTCCGTTAGTTGACTGTTAAAAGCAGGGTTAATATGGTAATTTAACCTCCCTCCTCCCTTTTGTTCAAATTGTCATCTTCTTCATCATTTCTCCTCCATCACCTTACCGACTGTAATTAAAAAAAAAAGGGAAACTAAACAAGTACACGACCACTGCATCTTCACTCTTTGTTTATCACATGTGGTCTCTGCCACCATAATTCATGGCTTAATTAGGAAACTAGTCAACTACTGCATATCACTGCCTACGTTCCCCTCTTCCTATGTGTTTTCTCTCTTCACTAGCCTGGATCAAAGAACCTAATGCCCATTCGTGAAACACCATGATCAAAGGCTATTCCATGACTTTAAACCCCATGACTCCATTGTTTTCTACGCGAAAAATGCAGGAAAATTATGTGTTTCCCCACAAGCACATCTTTACTTTGCTTCTCAAAGCCTTTTCAAAGGCCAAAGCAGGAAACCCACTAAAAGTTTTTGCTCAATTACTGAAGTTTGGGTTCGGTTCTGACCATTTTGTGCAAAATTCTTTGGTTTCAACTTTTGTTGTATGTGCGTACAATGAACTTTCGCGCAAGGTGTTCGTTGAAATGCAGAAAAGAGATGTTATTTCTTATACTGCATTGATTGATGGGTTCAAGAGAAATAGGAGGTCAGCTGAAGCTTTGGAGTTTTTTCTAGAGATGAAAATGCTAAGACTGGTGTGAGGGTGGATGGAGGTACTGTAGTTAGTGCTCACAAATTTTTCTTGCTATTTTTTTTTTTTAAATTACAGTCTGAAAGAAGATGAAGGGGAAATGAGGAAGAGATGGAAATTTGACCAAAAGGGAGGAGGGACGATAAATTACCATATTAACCCTACTTTTAATAGTCAACTAAGGGAATTATTAACGGAGGATCTAATTGGGTAAAATCATCAAAGTCCGGGACTTGAGTACAAAAAGTCACTTAGGACTAAATTGAGTAAAACCAGTCAAAGACTAAATTGAGTATTAACTCATTTGCATATGCATATGAAAGTTTGCAGGTTTCTCATTGTGTTAAATTCTATGGCTTCTCATTCGGATAGCTAGGAAGCATTTTTCATTCCCTGATAATAATTCAATAAAATTTGGAGACACGCATCGACATTACGTACTATTAGTCAATATGAATATTTTTTTATAAAATCTAATTTTACTTTATAAAGTTGTTATAGGTAATATAAACTATGGTTGTCAGAAATAATATTTTACTGTATAAAGTTGTCTGATTGTCTAACTCCATGTTCTGCTTCTAAGAAATTTGCAATGTATGCATAACATTTTTACTCTGCATTATATTCTGTTCTTCTCATTCCGCATTCCTCAAATTGCCAAATAATAATATGGAAATGATGGCCCTCTCAATCCTCTGTTACCTCATTCCAGGCATCCTGTTAACAATAACTCTAGCACTCATGGCATTGCCATTAGGTTGGTAAAACTATGTGGGCAAATTCATTTTAATTTGTATCACAGGGTGAAATTATTGATATTCATGTTTTTTGTCAAGACGCTCTTCGTATTATTTGTAGTTCAATATGAGGTATGCGGTTGATCTCTTTGTAACTTCATTTCTCTATTGGCAGAAACCACTTGGATTGTTATCTCTTTTAGATGAGGAGTCCACGTTTCCAAATGGCACCGACATGACATTTGCCAATAAACTCAAGCAGCAATTAAATTCTAATCCTTAGCTTGTTTCAAAGGCGATCGAGAGAAGCTAAGTCTTTTACAGTATGCCATTACGCAGGCGAGGTATATATGCAGGTCTATGATAAATTCTAGTTTGCTGACCTCTCAACCCTTTCCCAGAAGAAAGGGAAGAAAATATATAATCCTTTACTTTCAAGTTCTTTATCAGTTTATCCCTTGATTGTTGTCATCAGGTCATTGGTTCAGCCCTGAAAATTGTGTCTCTGAAAATATAGTTAGGGCTGCATACACATTTTTTCTCCATCTTGCAATGTTGTAGGAGTTTAGGACATTAGGCCTGGCCTTTTAATACAGGATTAAAGGAGCAGCTGTTTGTATACAGAAACAGATAAAAGGACGGATTCACAGGACCAACAGGGAGCAACAGGAACAACCGCGACAGCAGCAGTGGAGTGAGGCCTATGAGCGCTGGCCTGAGTGTGATAAGCCGACTGGCGGAAGAGTTTGAGCAAAGGAGTCAAGTATTCGGCGATGACGCCAAGTTCTTGGTCGAGGTTAAATCAGGTCAGGTCGACGCTAACTTGAATCCTGACCGCGAGCTCAGAAGGCTCAAACAAATGTTTGAAGCTTGGAAGAAAGACTACGGAACAAGGCTAAGGGAAACCAAGGTTATATTGCATAAGCTGCAGGGAAACGACGAATTGGTTAATGATAAAATGAGAAAAAAATGGTGGGGAAAGAGGAACAACAGCTCAAGGTTTAACTAAATTGGTATCTCTATGTATGTACATGTCAAAGCTCTCTGCACTTTGGAGTTGTCATCAAAATCATTTTTTTTTCGGTTTATGTATTTTATTTATACATCTTATGTTTTGTTGTGAACAATTATTAATCTTATACAAAGAAATGTTTGTGGTGTGCATATCTTGAAAGCTAAATCTGTAGTTGTAGACTCTGCTTTAATTTAAAGAAGTGATGTTTTGTACTTTTTGCTGCCTTGCTGGCACTACAGAATGTCACTTTTTTTTTAAAATTTTTTTTTAAAAATTTTTTTCAACTTGAGATATTACTTGAAAATGTGTTACACATCCACTTTTATCACCTTTTATATTTAGAATACTTGCATTGTGAGCAAGAATAATATCTTCAAATTTTGTTCACTTTCGTAATTCACTCTTAACAATTTATGGTGCAAAGTAAATCCCTAATAGACAAAATAGAATCACTTTTCTTTTCACTCTTTTATATTTAGAGTGTGTTCCAAGCAAAAACAAAAGAGCTTTTAGCTTGTTTCCTAAAGTTTTGTTGATATAATGATTTTGATTTCCTTTGTATGAGCATTGATATTTCCTTTATCTTGCATTGGGAGTGAAATACTCTAATCCAAGGGGTTAAACCTATTTATATTGCTCATATCCATCAAGAAAGTTAATAGGCTGGAGTTGAATTTGGAAACTTGTGATTGTCAAAGTTTAACTAAATTGGTATATGTACTGTACGTGAACATGTCAAATCTATGCATTTTGGAGTTGTCATCAAAAGCATTTTTAAGAGTTTAATTTTTTTTTAATACAAGGTAAGAGCAATTAATCATATATATATATATATAGGCGGATCAAGAAATTTTTCTGAGTGAGTGTGAAGTTCAAATAAATTTTAAAATGTCAATGACAAAATGTCAATATTTGATATAAATAAAAAAATATTAAAGGTAAAATAAAAGATAGAATAAAGCCCTTTCTAAATTTCTATGATAAAATATCAAAATTTGATAAGTGTAAGAGATTCATCTCATTTTTACGCGTCACTAAAATTTTGACTTTAAGTTAGGAGGTTTATCTCTTAAGCTAGTCCACGAGGCTCCTCACCCCCTACTTTAATTTGGTCTAAAAGTAGCATCAATATCAAATCTTTTTGAGCAGCTTGAATTATATTGCACTAAAATCATATCAATAAGCTAGCTAGCCCACCGTGAGCTGTGCTCAAGCCATAGATACTTTTTAAAATATATATGTGAAGGATGACATTTGTCATATAATTGGAGCCCATAAATTTGATTATTCCAATACTTATTAAATTTCAGAGTATATAAGATTAGCAACATATTAAGTAAAAAAAGAAAAAAAAAAAGAGAATAGCAACAAAACTACATGACGAAGTAAATGGAATTCTTAATAATTTTCACCAAAATTTGCTCACCTTTCTTCATTCTTTTTGTAATCCATCTTGGACTGTATTGCACTCTTTTATTTCATTCACCAGGCCACAATCAAACAATACATTCTTGGACCCTTTCTTTTGTGTCCCTAATATTCACTTTTCTCCGCTTTTATAATTAGAATAACTGCATTGCAAGCAAGAACAAAAGATCGCTCCTATTTCTTCAGATTTTGTTCATTTTCTTGATTCACTCTTAACAAATTACAATGCAAAGTAAATCTCTATGGGACAAAGTGAGTAGCACATCATATCCTCTTTTCACTTTTCTTTTATATTTGGAGTGTGTTGCAAGAAAAAAATAAATAAAAGAACTTTAATGTCCTAAATATTCTGTAAACTATTCCTGATTTCTTTTAAGTTAGTTGTCTTATATGATCATTAAAATACTCCATGTCATGGAGAGTACTAAAGGATATGATAGAGCATTAGGTGAAGATGAATATTGTTAAATTTTCTCAATGTTAGATAATATTTTACTTCTTGGTGGGCAAGGTAAAATATTTCATTTTTTTTTATCATATTAGATATCAAAATTATGCTATATACTTATTAATTAAATTTGGCATCTATACTCACCATACTATATAGTTAAAGCAGATAAATTGATTCCACTTATTTGCTCACAATTGAAGCAAAGAATTGTTCCATTTCGTCGCATTCCAATTCTAACACTATAAATATAAGAGGTTAACTACACATTTGATTCACAAACCAACAACATTTTTTATGCTCTTTCCCGGCCTAAACTCTGCAAGCTCTCTTTAATTACCCTAGTAAATAGACAAACCAATCTTTGTCTCAATCAAAGATGGCAGTTTCACACATCAATGAAAATGTTATCTTAGAAGAAGTTATGAGTACACATGATCCAGATGGGAAGGAAAATTTTAAAATTAATGTTATTTTCGATTTGGTGAAGAGCATTCTCTATCCTACCACGGTTTGTGTATTTACTATTAATTTACATTGATGTTAAACGTCGAGTTTTATTTTGTAGGAGTAAGTTCTAGCACATATATATCAAGTATTTGTTAGAAGTTTTATGGTATATATAGGTTTCATGTTTTATCGAATTCTAACTATTTAAATCTTTATATATGTTATATTGAATGAGGTAAGAACTTGAAGTTTATGGTATATATAGATTTTATGTTTTATCGAATTCTAACTATTTAAATCTTTATATATGTTATATTGAATGAGGTAATAACTTGGTTGTTAGGTGGGAATTTATTCGCTAAGTTAGTTATAGTATATATTATATATAAATTTTTGAAGAGTTTTTTGATGAAAAGAATGCAGGACAAAAACATTCATTGTATTATTGTATATCTAACAGTACATCTAAGTGCCGTTAATAAATAATAATTTCTCATAATATAGTTTCACTCTAAATCACTAAAAAAAAATAAATTAGTAACATTATATTCCGCAGGATGATTTGTATATGGATCGGATTTCATGCATAATAACTTATTAGGATTTTAATGAGTTTGTTGTGTTTTGGTGTATATATTTGGTTGGATGATATATGATTTAGATTGGAGATAGTATTGATGAAGATGAAGATTCTGATGAGGAAGACTCTAATAATGGCGACGAGTCTGATGAGGAAGACTCTAATAGTGACAAGTCTGATGAAGAAGACTGTAATGGCAACGAGTTTGATGATGATGAGAAGGGATCTGACAGTAACAAAAGGTTTGATGATGAGAAGGAATTTGGTAGTGAGGAGCTATATACTAAAGACATGGAACTTCCCTATCAATTAAAAAAAATTTCCTTTGAGGTAATTCTCTAATTTGAAGCAGAAAATTAAAAGATATTTGTTTTTCTTAAAATTTTCAATCAGATTATAATAGGTCAATTATATCTACTATAATAGTAACTTTATGAATGTGCAATTATTCTTTTCATACTATAATTTAATTAGAAAATTTTATAGTAAATGTCTAATTTTCGTGAGTCTTTGTAAAACAGTATCACGATTTCATGATGCAATAAGTAGTTAATAATTTTAAGATTTTCTTGCTTTATTCAGATGTCATTGATGTGTTCAAAAAATGTGGATCCACACTCGTGTGTAATATATTTTCTGAAAATGTTGTCCACATTTTCCTGGGAGGGAAAGCTTTTGATTATGCTGGCATCTTTCTCCCTCTATTTTGGAGAATTCAACCTTGTTCACGGTCACAAAAGATTGTCAGGCAAATTGGCAATTCTCAAGGGTCGTGAAAGTCATCTTCTGCCCATGGTTACAGATTTAATCAAATCAATCTTACGTTTGACTGAGTATATTGTTGAGCTTGCACAATCATCTTCTCACTATTCATCACCAATCATACCAATTGGTTGCTATTGGATCGTCACAAGTATCCTTACTTATGCATCCTATTTCACTTCTGGTCTTATGAGTATGCATTCAAGGTACGTAAGATTTGATTTCACTATACAATATATAATCAATATGTATAGATATAGTACGTGTTTGTCATTATTGTTTTCGTTATTATTGCAGGTGTTTCGTAGGTAGCGAAACACAACTGTCCAGTTTAACCATCAAAATCAAAGACGTAATCTCCGATTGTCGTCCAATACTAGGTTAGGTTTAATAAATTCAAGTATAGGAAATTAAAGTTATTATTATTACTTGCAGTGAGTTTAAATTAATGAGTACTTGATGAATTGATATATGCAGAAAAAAAGAGAGAAGTGGATTCTTACAATGCATTATGTCATGCATTCTTTGATGAGAATCCAATCCCCTCCACTTCTTCTAATTTGGATGTTTTGAAGTTAGTATTCAATGTCAAGAAAGGTGGGAAACACAAACTCATATATGATGGTGCTCGCGAAAAAATGGTATGAGCTTACTCACTTAGGCATCGATTTCAACAATTAATAATTTCTTTTGATTTGATTGCTAATTATTAAATACTGTATGTACGCCCAATTTGCTTATATATTGGTTATGTTAATTGTAATAAAAAAAAATAATATATAAAATATTTTTGAACTGCAGGTAGAATTACATGTTTTGAAGAATAAGAGCTTGTTATTGTTTATATCACCAAGTCTTGATATTCACAAGTACTTAATTTTTTTACTTGGTGTCATACAAAGGGAAGAAGCTCATTTGCATGTACTTTGGATTCCGATATTAGACTCTTCTATATTATGGGATATTAAGCATATGAAAGAACAATATAAAATTTTTGTAACTAAATCAAGCATACTCTCAGTGAGAAATGTACAGAAATCAGTAGCACCAATATTTGTACAGTTGGTTAAAGAGAAATTCTTTCCAAAATTCCAAATAGGAGGTGAGCCTATAATTGTTTCACTAGATCATAATGGAAGGATGGTTCACCGTAATGCAATGCACATGGTATTGATGAGAGGTTTAGATATTTGTCAAAGGATGTTTGATGGAATTAAGACCGGAGATAGCATAATTCCTTTATTACAAAAAGTTTTGATGGAAAGGGTTTCGACCGTGAGGGATTTGGTGCCTGACATTGATAGGAAGATGAGCGAAGTCACTAATAAAGTGGATGGTATAATAAATGATTGGTTCCGTGACATTGAAAAGCAAATTGAAAATCCGGTATGTTAATTTATTTTGATGTATGTTTTATTAGTTCATCAATTCGTTAACTCATATATATATATATATATATATATATATATATATATATATATATATATATATATATATATTTCTTCAATTTAAAATTATAAATGATGGAGTAGCATTTTTATGAATAGGTTGATGGTAATATTTTCACAAGTAAGAAGGAAAAAGATTTATGGAAGATAGAAACTTCATCACTACTATGTCACAAATGCAACTACTCTTTCTCCCACTTTAATTTATTTAATTTGTCTATGCCGGTTAGAGCCTTTTAAATTATATACAGTTTAATTTTGCATAATATTTTTTTTTGAAACAATTTTGCATAATATTTAATTTATTATTAATATATAAAATTTATATATTTAGAAATTTTTTTAAAAAATACTACTAGTATTAAACATAAATGGTCAAATTTAAAAGTAAAAATATATGTATATTATTACGAAAATAAGTAAAGAAGAAAAAGTTTAATTTGTTTAACTCACTCATAAATAATAAATATAAGACATAAAATGCAATAGATGAATTTACATGTCATTCTTGTTTACACTGTACTTTGGGGAATTCTAGAGAAATGTTTGAAATAAGTTTTCATCCTATTCATCTGTAACTTCCTAAATATCGCAATACTTGTGAATTTTTTAACCAAAAATAAAAATAAA
>CP025657.1:4756183-4766898 GCA_003576665.1 Ipomoea trifida
TGGAATTCTAAGTATTTAAATCTTCATATATGTTATATTGAATGAGGTAAGAACTTGGTTGTTAGGTGAGAATTTATACTCTATGCTATATTATATAGTATATAGATTTCTTAAGAGTTTTTTGATATAATGAATAGATTGCATGACAAAAACATTATTGTATATCTAACTATCTTAGTGCCATTAATATATAATAATTGCTCATAATATAGTTTCACTATAAATCATTAAAAAAATAAATAAATAACATTCCGCAGGATGATTTATATATGAAATTCATGCATGAATATTTAATTGGGATTTAATGAGTTTGTTGTGTTTTCTCTATATATTTCATTGGATGATATATAATTTAGATTGGAGATAGTATTGATGAAGATGGAGATTCTGATAAGGAAGACTCTAATGGTGAGAAGTCTGATGAGGAAGACTCTAATGGTGAGAAGTCTGATGAGGAAGACTCTAATGGTGAGAAGTCTAATGAGGAAGACTCTAATGGTAACAAGTCTGATGAGGAAAACTCTAATGGCGAAAAGTCTGATGAGGAAGACTCTAATGGCGAAAAGTCTGATGAGGAAGACTCTAATGGTGACAAGTCTGATGAGGAAGAATGTGATGACAAAAAGTCTAATGAGGAGGAATTTGACAGTGAGGAGGATCGGAATACACTAAAGACATGGAACTTCCCTATCAATTAAAGCGGGTTTCCTTTGAGGTAATTAATTTGAAGAAAAAATTAAAGAGATAATTTTTTTTCTTAAATTTTTCAGTCAAATTATAATAGGTCAATTATATATGTTATAATAGTTAACTTTATAAATGTGTAATTATTCTCCACATACTACAGTTTAATTATAAATTTTATACAAAATGCCTAATTTTCATTAGTCTTCGTAAAATAGTGTCAATGTGTCATGAATTCATTGTGCAAAATGTAATTTACGCAAATTAAAAAAATTTTAATTGTCTAAAAATTTTCTTTCTTTATTCAGATATCATTGATGTGTCCAAATAATGTGAATCTACACTCAATGGTAATATATTTTCTAAGAATGTTGTCCACGTTTACCTGGGAAGGCAAGCTTTTGATTATGCTGGCAACTTTCTCCCTCAATTTTGGAGAATTCAACCTTGCTCACCGTCACAATGGATTGTCCGACAAATTGGCAATTCTCAAGGGTCGTGAATATCAAGATCTGCCAATATAATGGTTACAAATCTTATCAAATCAATCCTACATTTAACTGAGCATATTGTTGAGCTTGCACAATCATCCTCTCACAATTCTTCACCAATTATACCGATTGGTTGCTATTGGATCGTCACAAGCATCCTTACTTATGCATCCTATTTCACGTCTAGCCTTATGAGTATGCATTCAGGGTAAGATTTAATTGCACTATACAATATATAATCAATATTTATAAATATAGTGTTTGTCATTATTGTTTTCGTTATTACTGTAGGTGTTTCAAAGGTGGCGAAGCACAACTGTCCAGTTTAACGTACTGGCAAAATCAAAGACGTAATCTCCGATTGTCGTCCAATACTAGGTAGGTTTAATAAATTCAAGTATAGGCCGAAAATTGAAGTTACTATTACTTGCGGTGAGTTTAAACTTTAAATTAATGATGAGTACTTGAATTGATACATGCAGAAAAAAAGAGAGAAGTGGATTCTTACAATGCATTATGTCATGCATTCTTTGATGAGAATCCAATCCCCTCCCCTTCGTCTAATTTGGATGTTTTGAAGTTAGTATTCAATGTCAAGAAAGGTGGGAAACACAAACTCATATATGATGGTGCTTGCAAAGAAATGGTATGCGCTTACTCACTTAGCCATAAATTTAACAATTATATTAATAATTTCTTTTGATTTGATTGCTAGTTATTAAGTTATAAGTACTATATGTAGGTCCAGTTTGCTTATATATTGGTTATGTTAATTGTAAATAGAAAATAATATATTGTATATAATTAAAAATTGTGAACTGCAGGTAAAATTACATTTGTTGAAGAATAGGAGCTTGCTATTGTTAATATCGTCAAGTCTTGATATTGACGAGTATTTGATTGTAGTACTTCTAGTCTTACAAAGAAAAATTAAGTTGCGTGTACTTTGGATTCCCATATTAGACTCTCCTATATTATGGGATATTAGACATATGGAAGTAGAGTATAGAAGATTAGTAAATAAAGGAGAATTACTTTCAGTGAGAAATGTACAGAAATTAGTAGCACCAGGATTTGTGCGGTTTGTTAAAGAGAAATTGTTCCAAATAGGGGGAGGGAGTGAGCCTATCGTTGTTTCACTGGATCACCAAGGGAGGATTGTTCACCATAACGCAATGCACATGATATTGATGAGAGTTATAGATATTATTGAAGGGATTGACACTGGAGTTAAGATTGGAGATAGTATAATTCCTTTGTTACAGAATGTGTTGAAGGATAGGACGTTGGCAATAAGGAGTTTGGTGCCTCAAATTGATGGGAGATTAGTAGAAATCGCTGGTAAAATGGAAAGACTAATGCTTGATGAGTTGGATGAGATGGAGAAGCAAATAAAAAATCCGGTACGTACTACGGTATATGTTTTATTTAAATGTATGTGTTATTAGTTAATTAATTATATATTTATTTACTGATGAGTAGGTTTACAGCAACATTTACACAACTGAAAGGGAAACAGATCTATGGAAGCTAGAAATTTGGTGCACTAAGCTTGTGGTGGGAGGGATGGAACCAGAGATCGAGTGGGTACGTCCAATTTCATCATCCTTGCCCTATTTCTCGATTAACTGCGACTGTGGCTCTGTTTGACATCCATGCTAATTTAAAGTTGAAAGTTAGTAAGTACTAATATATTTTGAAACGCTATTATTAAATTGAGCTTATACTTTATTGGTAACTTAAAATATGTTATAAATTCTAAAATAAATTCTATCAAATAGAAAAGCTAGTATGCATTATCATTTCAAACTTTTTTTTTTTTTTGAAGATAATCATTTTAAACTTTGAGCACTCAATTATATGTTGTTTCAATTCCTTGCTATTCAATTTGTCACACTAAACTTCGATTACTTGTGAATTCTTTAACAAAAACAGACTAAATTATTATATATTCTTAGCTTTTTGCTTAAATTTTATTCGAGCAATAGTTTTATAGCACTAACTAATTTTAATTTATTAGGTTGATGAGAACAAGTACATTTTTTTGATTGGAGGGAATGACTTAAAATGGGTTAAAGCATTCCATTCCAAGGTAATGCAAGTAGTTTCTCTAAACCCACAACTGACAATTATGATCAGCTACATTGGTAGCAATGTGAAAGTTGGATCAACGATTTATCGAGACAACATTTGTGAAGCATCGGAATCGCCTTTTTTTTTTATGTTTATATGAGCACATCTTCGAAGCACACTCTTATCAAGGATCAAATTTTTAGATCAAATTTATTGTGATGAAGATGATGATGAAATTGTGCAAGGACTAAAAAAGATGCTAGCCTATGAGGCTAAAGATTTTGCAGTTGACGGATGGGCTATGTTGTGCAAAGGTAATGAGATAGTTGTATGTGACTTAGGAGATAAAATGTTGACAGTCATGAATGAATATGAGAAATGGAAGGAGAGTGCAATAGCCAAAGGCTTTGATCAAGCGTTCAAAGATCATCATGAGATGCTTACTTCTATTTATGCTTCAAAACATCCTCCTTGTTGTGCTCTTGACTACCCATGTAATTTTGACAAAGTTCCAGAGAATGCAAAGTGTCCCCAATGTTGTCATAATATGCAAAAATTTGTCACTTTCAGGTGCCACCATGACATAGTTGGTGATGAGGATTCCGATTATGAGGATTTCGATTAGGATATACTTAGTTGATATTGACACTTATTGTATTTGCATATGTATATGAAAGTTAAACTTGTACATTCAATTCAATTTCTTACAATATATATGTTATGCTGAGTCTGATCAGTTTGTTTGGTTCCAGTTACATAATATTTAAGGTTTCTCATTATGTAATAATTAATATACGAAGAGAGGAAGAATAACAATGGAGTATAAGGGTGTGTTTGAAAAGCATGAAAATGACTTCTGGAAAATGTTTTCCGGAAAATGAGTCATTTTCCGGAAAATAGTTTCATTTTCCATGTTTGGTTGCATTCTGGAAAACTGTGTTTTGTGTGTTTGGTTCATTTTCCGGAAAATGGATAGAAATGTATAATTATATATTTTTATTATTTTATCAATAATAGTAAAATATTTATAATAATATTAAAAATAATATTAATAATTTATAATAATAATAAATTTTAAAACAAAAACAAAAAACCCTGTTCCGGCGGAAACCAGATCTGGTTTCCGCCGGAGCTCTGGTTCCCGGCGGGGAACCAGAGCAGTGCTGTGTGTGCGTTTGTAATGGGCGGAAAATGACTTCCGCCCAAATTTGGCGGAAGTCATTTTCCGCCAAATGGGGCTGATTTTCCCCAGTCAACGGAAAATGATTTCCGTTGACTGGGTTTTCCATGGGTTGCCAAACACTCAAAACCCGGAAAACGATTTCCGGAAATCATTTTCCAGGCTTCCAAACACACCCTAAGAGATTAATCTTATGACCATTTTAACGCAAAGCATATGTCACCATTATAGTTTCACAATTAAGCTAATTTGTAGTGTGCTGGGAGTGCAGATTGCAGAGTTTCCAAGTGAAAATCGAAGCTAATGAGCGAGAGAGAGTGTTCGAACGAAGGCTTTAAACTTGCGGAAATAAGGGAGGAGAATAAATAGGGTAATTAGATTTTAATTTTGACTCTTGGTCAATACACGAAGAGAATAGATGAAATGCTTAGTGTAGTCCAAGTAGGATAATAAAATAATAATAAAATATAAAATAAAATAAATATGTGGCATCCTAATCAGCAGAAACCTGTTGTTAACCTGCAAAAAATCCTAATTGCACTTTTTTGCCGGGTTCGTGGATGATTGTGGAGCTTATTTGCATTCAATGACTTAATTGATATGCCCGAAATAGTTCAATGGCCTATTTGTACCTTTTCCCTTGAATTCTTTTAGCATCTTGAATTATATTACACTAAGATCAGATCAATAAGGCTACTGTGAGCTTTGCTCAAGTGATGTTTTATTTGGTTAAGTGGTGCACTTATTACTACTTAAGTTCTAACATTTACGGATTATATTTAAAATTTAATTTTTTGGTTAATTTTATAAAATTTACCAGGTTTGCATATTTAGTTGTTAAAGATTGCATATTTAAGTGTTCAAGTTTAAATAGGTGAAGTTAATGATAATTATGAAAATGCACCACATTTTTTTTAATTTGATAAAATCCATCAAATTTTTATAGATGTAAAGCTAAGGTTGATTCTTATTCTCTCCTATGACGGTTATATTCCTTGTTCTTATTATTAATTGTACACTCCACCATTATATTAAGCTTGTGATTGATTTACATAAACTTAAAAGTTGATGGGAAAATTTTAAAAATAGCAATATTCGAAAGACAATTTTTAAAGTTCACTCACTAAGACAATAAATAAAAAGGGTCAAATAAAGTCTCGGATTAGACTAGACTATATTGTGCAAGCAATTGAACTCCTCAACTTAAAAAAATGTTTAAATAAACCCATGAACTCAATAAATTAAAATGTGCTTGAAAACTGAATTACATAAAATTAACACTACTATGGGCCTGAACCTTTTTATTATCAGAAAATTCATCCACTGACAGTTATAGTATTGTGTATGGAGTATTGAATTTTTATTTTATGTTTATAAATTACATAGCACTACTACTTATAAGTAGGCCAGGGAATGATGAGTCATGTATATTTATTTACATAAACTGTAATATCTTGTATACGTCAATTATTTTTAATTAATTATATTGTTTTCCAGCAAGCTAAGCCTAGCTTGTCTGATTGTCTCCGACTGCATATATGTTCTGCTTTTAAGGAATTTGCTAGCTATATGTCATGAATACATGCCACATAACCAAATACAATCATTGCACGTGTACCAACTTAATTAAAAGGTGAAATTATTGTATATTGATAGATAGAGATGTGAGAACGAATCTAATAAGCCTGATCGAAGCAAATGTATGTTTGAAACTTGGAAAAAACTCAAAAAGACTACACGACGACAAGCAAGGAAGGCTAAGGGAAACTAAAGTTATTATATTGCATAACCACTTTTTCATTTCACTCTACTTTTATATTTAGAGTGTGTTGCAAGCAGAAACGAAAGAACTCTTGTTTCCTAAAGCTTTTGTGGATGATAATCTTCATTTCCTTTATATGTATGTATGTACTATTCCTTTTAAATTTAATAAATTTGAATTAATATATATATCTTTAATTTACCAACTGGTCGGGATGCTTATTTTTATGAGTAGATTTACACAAGTGAAGTGGAAAAACATCTTTGGAATCAAAGGACAACAAGCTAAGGTACATCTAACTTCATTAATCATCCTTATCGCTATATCTCAATTGCATATATGCTTGCGTCTACTATATATGAATAATTAATGCATATATATATATATATATATATATATATATATATATATATATATATATATATATATTTACATGTCACTCTCATTTTAAATATTATATATTTGTCTTTCCATCTCATCACACTAAACTAAATTCAATTACTGCCAAATTCTTTAACAATAACAAAGTATTTAGTCATTAGATAGCATTACGTTATTTATTTATTTGTTTTTTTTTTCCCTTAATCTTATACTATACAAACAAAAAATTTAGGTTTGATTTGATTTCACCGTACTCAACTTCACCTCTTCGGTATTAAAAATGTACCTTATATTCATGGTTCGCACAATAATTTGTGACTTTTTGGTGCGGTAATAACGGAATGTTGTGTACAGAACTAGCAATATATATATATATATATATATATATATATATATATATATATATATATATACTATATATATATATATATATATATATATATTGGAATGTCTGGACAAGAAGTTACCTCCTGGCCGGCTTGTTCTGATTAAGCTAAGCATGTGCTGACAGTGCTTTTGCGATTCTTCCAAAGCGTAAGGTGGCGTGGATCAAGTGGTTTAAACCTCCTAAACCTTTCTTTTGTATCACTCACACTTACTTTTAACTCTTTTATAATTAGATTAGAATAATTACATTACAAGCAAGAACAAAAGAGTTCCTATTTCTTCAAATTTTGTTCACTTTCTTGATTCACTCCTAACAAATTATGGTGCAAATTAAAGTAAATCTCTATAGGACAAAGTGAGTAGCACATCCTTTTTTCACTTTTCTTTTATATTTGAAGTGTCTTGCAGAAAAAAAAAATAGAACTTTAATGTGTTAAACATTTTGTGAACTATTCTTGATTTCATTTAATCTGTTTTATATGATCATTGATATTTTCTTATCTTAGGGGTGAATTGAAATACTCCATCTCATGGAGAGTACTTAAGGATAGAGCATTAGGTGAAGATTAATGTTGTTAAATTTCCTCAATGCTACTTCTTAGAAGCTAAGGTAAAATATTTTATTCTTTATTATTATATTAAATATTAAAATATATGATTTATACTTAATAATTAAATTCTGCATGAATCTATACTCACCATACTATATAGCTAAAGCCAATAAATTGATTCCACCTATTTGTTTGCAATTGAAGCAAAGAATTGTCCATTTTCATCCTATTCCAATTTTTAATGCTATATATGTAAGAGGTTAGCTACACAATTGATTCACAAACTAGCAACTCTTTCCTGGCTTAAATAGACAAACCAGCCTTTGTTTCTATCAAAGATGACAGTTTCACACATCAATGAAAATGTTATCTTGGAAGAAGTTATGAGTACACATCATCCAGATGGCAAAGAAGATTTTAAAATTAATATTATCTTCGATTCAGTGAAGCGCATTCTTTGTCCTACCACGGTTTGTCTATTTACAATTAATTTACAGTTAAACTTTATGTTTTAGTTTGTACGAGTAAATCCTAGTATATATATAACAAGTATTTTTTTAGAAGTTTTATGGTGTATATGGTTATGATGTTTTATGGAATTCTAACTATTTAAATCTTGATATATGCTATATTGAATGAGGTAAGAACTTGCTATATATGTTTTAATTATGCCATATAGTTTTACTATAAATCATTAGAAATAAATAAATGAATAACATTCCTCACTATGATTTATACATGGATTCATGCATATATGATTACTTAATTGGGTTTTAATGAGTTTGTTGTGTTTTCGTTTATATATTGTTGGATGATATATGATTTAGATTGGAGAAGATAGCATTGATGAAGATGATGATGGGGATTCTGATAAGGAAGACTTTAATGGAGAGGAGTCTGATGACGAAGACTCTAATGGCCACAAGTTTAATAAGGAAAAATGTGATGACAAAATGTCTGATGATGAGAGGGAATTTGACCGTGAGGAGGAGTATTCTAAAGATATGGAACTTCCCTATCAATTTAAGCGATTTTCCTTTGAGGTAATTCTCTAATTTGAAGAAAAAAATTAAGAGATATCTATTATTTTAAATTTTTCAATCAAACCATAATAGGTTAATTATATATGTTATACTAGTAAACTTTATGAATGTGCAGTTATTTTCCACATATTATAACTTAATTAGAAAATTTTATAACAAATGTATAATTTTCATGATTGTTCGTAAAATAGTATCACGAATGCATGATGCAATAAGTGGTTTACATAAAGATTTTTAATAGTTTAAAAATTTTCTTGTTTTATTCAGATGTCATTGATGTGTTCAAAAAATATGGATTTGCACTCGCTTGTAATATACTTTCTGAAAATGTTGTCCACATTTTCATGGGAAGGAAAGCTTTTGATTATGCTGTCAGCTTTCTCCCTCAATTTTGGAGAATTCAGCCTTGTTCACAGTCACAATAAGGGATTGGAATTGCCTGGTAAATTAGCAATTCTCAAGGGGCGTGAAAGTCAAATTCGGTCAATGGTTACACATTTTATCAAACCAATTTTACATATGACTGAATATATTATTGAGCTTGCACAATCATCTTCTCACTATTAGGACTCTATGTATCTGAGTCATGTTAGGACTATCTACTCTATGTATCTGAGTCATGTTAGGACTATCTATCCTACTCTATCTGAGACTCTCCCTGTATATATACCACTTGTCAGCTATCATTGTATTGGGAATTCTATACACATAATATTCAGTTCTCATCTGGTATCAGCTAGCCTAGGTTTCTTTCCTTATGGCTGACGGATCTGTTAACTCCTCTGAACGGACCGTTTCCGATGCCGCTTTATCGTCTGTGGCTCCTCCGGCTGTTATGCCTTTGTCTGCTGCTCATCACTTTGTGAGTATTAAGTTGACTGCTACGAATTTTTTGTTTTGGAGGGCGCAAGTTGTTCCGTTTTTTCGTGGTCACGAATTAATGGGCTTCGTTGATGGCACGAATCCATGCCCTACTCCGTTTCTTCCGCCTGCTGCCCGTGCATCCGGTGATGCAGCGCCGCCTCCCGCTCAGGCATTAGTCTTTTATTTATTCACTCCTAACAAATGTAACATTTCTGTAATTATCCTACCACTAATTTAGCAGCACAAACATTCCTTAATCTTATGATTAATGGTATACTCCACGTCTCTGCCACACTATTAAGGATGTATCATAACTTCGTTCTTTTAAGGACGTCAGCTCTCAAAAGGTTTATTATTCTAATGACATAAAGTACATTATATTATTCTAACACATAAAGTTCACTATTCTAACTCACAAAATACATTATCTTACACGTTTGTTCATTATTCTAACATATAAATGGCTACAACAGACACCGTTATTGAATAATGGAATTTTATTTTGTTTTTTTATTTTACAGCAATACGACGTCGTTGAGTCGTGGTTCACACAACTATGTGGACCGCAATAATTTGCCATCCTCTAATCTGTTACATCATGTCATTCCTGCAGGCAGGCATCCTGTATGTTAACAATGTGTGTCTCACAATAACATTGCATGCATGTTGAGACTCTAGCACTCACTTATGGCATTGACATTAATTAGGTTGGTAAAACTATATATACATGTGGGGCGGGCAAATACAATAATCATTGTACGTGTATCAACTTAATTAAAGGGTGAAATTATTATTGATAGATAGATAGTGATGTGAGAATGAAGCTAAGCCTGATTGAAACAAATGTATGTTTGAAGCTTGGAAAAAAACTCAAAAAGACTACGGGACAAGCAAGGAAGGCTAAGGGAAACTAAAGTTATATTGCATAATAATCACTTTTTTTTTTATTTCACTCTTCTTTTATATTTAGAGTGTGTTGCAAGCAAAAACAAAAGAACTCTTGTTTCCTAAAGCTTTTGTGGATGATCTTCATTTCCTTTATATGAGCAATGATATATATTTTATTAATCTTGGGTGAAATACTCCCCCACGTGGAGATAAACCAGTCTTGTTTACTCATAATGGTCGACAAGATTAATAGATCACTCTAATTAGAAGTAGTCAAATTTAGAATCTTGTGGATATCAAGTCAATAGCATGATCAACTTAGTTGGAGTTGTCCTAAACATTGTTAATATTTATCATATTAAATGTTAAAATAGAATTGTATATACAAACACTTATTACTTGTATTTGGAA
>CP025657.1:4773466-4785888 GCA_003576665.1 Ipomoea trifida
CCGAATCCTTTGTATGCTCCGTGGGTTCGTAGTGATCAAGCGGTTCTCAGCCTGTTGATCTCGTCCTTGTCGCCTGAAGTCATGTATCTCGCCATTGGCTGTGATACGTCGCGTGCTCTTTGGATTGCTCTTGAACGTGCGCTTGCGTCGTCTAGCCGGGCACGTACCATGCGGCTGCTTGGTCAGTTTCATAATATTCAGCAAGGAGACATGTCTATTGTTGATTACATTGCGAAGGCACAGTGGTGTTCAGGATCTCGCTCTTGCGGTCAGCCCGTTTCGTTGGAGGAGCAAAACATGTATATATTTCGGGGCTTGCGACCGGAGTATCATTCCCTTACGGCTTCTCTGAACATTCGCGCCGAACCTGTCACTCTTCCTGAGCTCGCTGATCTTCTCGGTTCGCACGAGTTTATCACCGGCGACGGTGCTCACGGTGGTTCTGTGCCTCAGCCTACGGCGCTTACTGCCCAGCGCGGTGGTCGGCAGCAGCGCTCCCTGGAGAGGAGGCAGCATCGTGGAGGTGGTTCCAGCACACAACAGCGGCGTGTCAGTACGTCGCATGGTGGTGCGGTGAGCGTGGTATGCAGCGTGGGAGAGGCAATCGGTCACGTGGTGGTCGTGGCTCACGCAATTCCAATTGGCAGCCACGTTGTCAGTTATGTGGCACCATTGGTCACACTGCACCTGCTTGCTATTCATATCTCAATCTACGACCCAGGCCAATTTAACGTATTCAGAAGGTACTCCAAATCTCGCTTCTGATTCGCATCTCTGGATTCCTGACACTAGGGCAACGAACCACGCCACCCTGACATTGCTGCGCTATCCACTTCCGAGGAATACACGGGTGATGATACTCTACGTTGGTGACGGTAAAGGTTTACTATTAGTCATACTGGTCATGCTTCTCTTTCTACTCTCTTCTAGGGTTTTAAGTTGTCTCAAATTTGCATGTTCCTGTCTCTCCTCTTCTCTTTTATCTGTTCAGCGATTTGCCACAGATAATAATGTCTTCTTTGAATTTCACCCGTCTTTTTTTGTTGTGAAGGATATAGCAACCAAGGAAATCCTTCTACGAGGTCATAGCTCGGGTGGTCTCTACACGCTTCCTGTTCAAAAGCTGGTCCTCAAGCCTTTGTTTCTTCCCGTGCTTCCTCTTCGGTTTGGCATGATCGCTTGGGTCATCCACATCAGAGAGTTTTACATCGTGTTCTTCCTTTTTGTTCTGTTAGTAGATCTAGTGCTACTGTTCCTTGTACTTCTGCTTTGTGTTCTGCGTGTCAATTGGGCAAGTCTGCCCGTTTCCTTTGTCACGTATTGAGTCTGCTAGTTCGAATATTTAGATTTAATATATACTGATATTTGGGGACCAGCTCCAGTTTTTTCAGCTTCTGGTTATCGATATTTTGTTCTTTGTTGATGATCACTCTCGTTATACCTGTACTTTCCTATGAAACAAAAATCTGACCTCTATACTCACCTAACTTTATATAAAGCTTGATTTTAAGTTAAAAGCAAATAAATTGATCTCATTTAATTGCTCGCAACTGAAGTAAAGAATTATCCCTCTTCATCCTATTCCATTCCATTTTTTATGCTATATATTTAAGAGGCCGGTTAGCCACACAATTGATTCACAAACCATCCCCATTTTCTTTGCTCTTTCCATCCCTTAACTTTGCTACCTCTCTTTTCCCTATCTAGTTCTTAAAAATGGAGTACCAGCCTTTGGTAAGCTCAAGCATTAATGAAAATGTTATTTTGGAAGAAGTTTTGAGTGCTCATAATCCTGATGGCAAAGGTTTCAAAACAAGTTATGTCCTCAATTTCGTGAAAAAGATTCTCTTTTCAATCTATATCATGGTTTGTCTATTTACTATTACTTTACATTTATATTTAATTTTATGTTTGATTTGATACAAGCAATCACAAGTACATATGAATTATGTATTGATGTTTTATGATATATATGGGTGAAAATTTTGTTGTATAATTTAATTTATGCAGTTACCAAACTACTTACATTGTACTTTTAGAATACAAATGTTTTATATTTTGGCAAATATAATTGCACATATTTTATATAAGGATTTTTAACTATTTAAATCTTGATGTAATATAATTATATTGAATAGAGTAATGATGTAGGATACTTTTACGGTGAGTATGGGTATTATGTTGTTTTTTGGAATTGAGGGTTATGACACGTACTGTAATATGCAATCACAAGCAACTAGTCACAAATTTTAGGAAATTAACAAGATGGAGTAAACGCATATAAACAAGAGATGAACACGAAATAGTTAACTGTACTATATATATATATAATGTTAATTATATATACAAATCTATTATAATAATAGGTAACAATATTTTTTTTGAAGCAATAATAAGTAACAATATAGTTCACTGTATATATAAATTAACAAAAATATTACTCCGCGTGATATATGATTTATGGATTTCATGCATGATGAGATAAGTTTTTGTTGCTTTTTTTTTTTTTAATTTATTTTATCTATATCATTGATATATACGGTTTAGATTGCTGGAGAAATCATTCATGAAGATGAGGAGTCTGAGGACTCTGATAATGACGAGAAGTTTGATGAGGAAGAAAGTGACGACAAAAAAAAGTTAAATGAGGAGGAATTTGATGAGGAGCCTAAAGACATGGAACTTTCCTATCAAATCAAGAGGCTTTCCTTTGAGGTATAATAATTCTTTGAGGAAAAAACTTAGAGAATTTTTTTTAATTACTTATATTTTCCAATCAAATTATAATATTCCAATTGTGTTATAATAGTTTATGTTATAAATGTGGAATTATTCTCCACATACTATATATAATTTAATTAAAAAAATTTACAGTGATGCAAGTTCACATAATTTTTTTTTTAATTTTTATTATTTTGTATGTGCAGATGTCATTGATGTGTTCAAATAAAATAGATCCACACTTGGCTGTAATTTATTTTATGAAAATGCTGTCCACATTTTCATGGGAAGGCAAACTTTTGATGATGCTGGCAGCTTTCTCCCTCAATTTTGGAGAATTCAGCCTTGTTCATGGTCACAAAGGATTGGCCAGAAAATTGTCAATTCTCAGGGGAAGTGAAACTCTAGTTGTTCCCCCGCATATCCCGGAAATGGTTACTAATTTTATCAAATCGATCTTACAGCTTACTGACTGTATTGTTGAGCTTGCACAATCATCTTCTCATAATTCGTCACCAATCATACCTATTGCTTGTTACTGGATCTTCACAAATCTCCTTGTTTATGCATCCTATTTCACTCGCCTTCCAAGTACGGATTCGAAGTAAGATTTAATCTCTGTCTTGTATAATATTAATTTACGTGTCTCTTAAATAATTTGCAAGCTAATAAGTGATATTTATCCAAAATATTAATTGTGTTGATTATTGATTAATTAATGTAGTTTGTTATTATTGTAGGTGGCTTATCATTGAAGAAACACAACTGTATGATTTAACTGCAAAAATCAAAGACATAATCACTGATTGTCGTCCCGTACTTGGTTAGTTCTAATTAATTCAAGTGCGTTATATATGCATGTATGCATGCAATTAATTAATTAATTTATTTATTACTTAGCTTTAAGTAATGGCTTTAATTGATAAATGCAGATAAGAAGAGAGAAGAGGATGGTTATAAAGCATTGTGTTATGCATTCTCTTATGAGAATCCAATCCCTCCCACTAATAATAATTTGGATGTTCTCAAATTATTATTCAATGTCAAAAATGGCGGTAAAAAGGAATTGTTATATGATGGCAAAAGCGAAGAAATGGTATGAACTAACTTAAATTAACAATTTGATATTGATTGCTAATAATTAATTACGTGTTGGTCCCGCCAGTTTGTTTATTGCTTAATTAATTAAGTTCATACGCCTGGTTAATAATCAATATAAAATGTTAAAAAATTATATTATATTGCAGGTAAAATTGTGTTCATTGAAGGACCAGAGCTTGCTGTTATTAATATCGCCAAACCTTAACACTGACATTTCATCGCTTGCAAGTGTTGGAGTGATTCAGGATGTAATTAAAGTCCGTATAGTTTGGATTCCAATATTTGATAATCTTGAATTATGGGCTATTAAGCAGATTGAAGAACAGTATGAAATGTTAGTGGAGGGAATAGATTTTGTTTCAGTGATAAATCCTCAAAAATCAGTAGCATCCTGTTTTGTAAGATTTGTTAAAGAAAAATGGTTTCCAACATTCCAAATAGGGGGTGACCCTATAATTGTGTCACTGGATCGCCATGGAAGGATTGTTCACCATAATGCAATGTACATGATATTTATGAGAGCTGTGGGTATTTTTCAAGGGATTAAAACTGGAGTTGAGATTGGAGAAAGTATAATTCCTTCGTTGCAGAATATGTTGAAGGAAAGGACTTTGGCAGTGAGGAGTGTGATGCCTGACATTGATAGGAAGTTGGATCAAATTGTTGGTAACATGGAAAGAGTAATGATTGAGGGGTTAGATGAGATTGGAAAACAAATACAAAATCTGGCGGTATGCAAATATGTTTATCTTAATATGTATTATTCCTTTAAATAAATTTTAATTAATTTGAATATATATTCCTTTTGAGCAGATTTACACAAACATTTTCACAAGTGAAATGGAAAAACATCAGTGGGAGATCCAAACTTGGTGCCTTCGGCTTGTCGTAGGTTGGATTGAATCAAAGGCCAACAAGGTACATCGATCTAACTTCATTAATATCATTATCGCTATACCTCAATTGCATATATGCTTGCGTCTACTATATATGAATATGAATAATGCATATATATTTACATGTCATTCTCATTTAAATATTATATATTTGTCTTTTCATCTCATCACACTAAACTAAATTCAATTACTGCCAAATTCTTTAGCAAAAAAAAAAAACTATTTAGTCGTTAGATAGCATTACGTTATATTGTTTTTTCTTTCACCCTTAATCTTAACCATACAAACAAAAAATTTAAGGCACTAACATATTTTGATTCATCAGATTGATGATGAGAACGAGCTTTGTATTCTTATTGGAGGGAATAACATAAAATGGGTTAAAACATTTCTCTCCAGCGTATCGTCGCAAATTTGTTTTAACCCGCTACAGAGATTTGAGGTGGAGATGGCCTATATTGGTAGCAACATGAAAGTAGCATCGATGGTTGATGATGAATTCAAGATTTTTGATGAACCAGATGATGATGAAAACTTATTCGTTTCAAGGTTTCTTTGGTCACGACTTCAAAACTTATTCTTGTCAAGGATCAAATTCTTGGACGAGACTCATGGTGATGAAGAGAGCGATGAAATTGCGAAAGGATTAAAATTGTTGCTAGCATATGAAGGTAACGGTTTAGGTGTTGATGGATGGGCTATGCTATGCAAAGGGAACAAGATTGTTGTTTGTGACTTGGGAGAAAAAATGTTGGCCGTTGTAAATGAATATGAGAAGTGGAAGGAAAGTGCAATAGCCAAAGGTTTTGACAAAGCATTCAAAGACGTTCACCATATGCTTGGTTCTACTTCTACTTCACAATATCACCCTTGTTGTACTCTTGAATACCCATCTAATTTTGACAAAACTCCCAAGAACGTGAAATGCCCCCAGTGTTGTCGCAATATGCAAAAGTTGATTGCATTCAGGTGTTACCATGGCCATGATTGTTATTTAAGTGGAGATGATGATGATGAGGGGCAGGGGCAAGGGGAGGGAGAGGAGGAGGATGATGATGCGAATTAGGATGTACTAAGTAGTTATTGATACGTGTTTGCATTAATTTAATTTGTATCAAAGGATTAAACATAATTTGCATGCAATAATATATATAATGTTTGTTACTTAAATTTGTAATTGAGATATAGATTATAATTTTGTTTCATCAGACATAAATTAATTTGTTTCCTTTGATCAATTACGTACGTGGGTATGCACGTACTACGTACATAACAATATTAATTAAGCTAGTTTCCCAGCCGAGTCAAACAGGCCTGAAAGTCTGCATAGTGTGGTTCACAAGATCAGAAGGTCGATCTTATCCTGTGGATGGGATGTTATAATTTCCTCAAGGATTGCATTGCTTAAACCTCCTAAACTTTTCTTTTGTGTCCCTCACGTTTACTTTTCTCCTCTTTTATAGTTAGAATAACTACATTGCAAGCAAGAACAAAAGAGTTTCTATTTCTTCAAATTTTATTCCTTTTCTTGATTTATTCCTAACAAATTATGGTGCAAATTAAAGTAAATCTATGAGACAAATTAAAGTGAGTAACACATCCTCTTTTCACTTTTCTTTTATATTTGGAGTGTGTTGCAAGAATAAAACAAAAAATAAAAGAACTTTAATGATTCTTAAATATTTTGTGAACTATTCTTGATTTCCTTTAATTTGTTTTATATTATCATTGATATTTTCTTATCTTAGGAGTGAATTGAAATACTCCATATCTACTTAAGGTGAAGATTAATATTGTTTAATTTCCTCAATGTTAGATAGTATTTGCAATCCAAAGGCATGCTTATTGATGTTGCTATCCAAAAAATTGAGGAGTTGATTTCTTTTTTTGAGAAGTATAGAGATAGTGGTTTTAATGATACTTTGGATTCTGCCAAGGAAATTGACATTAAATGGATATAAACCCCGTTTTTCCTAAGAGACCTGAAATTCGTAGAAAAAAACAATTTGATGAAAATTCAGTTGAATCATTAGAAGTTTCATTAACTGCAGAAGAATTATTATATTAAAAGTTAACTATTTTCTTTTCACTGTTGATCAAGCCATTGTTTCTCTTAAGAGCAGGTTTGAGCGCGCAATTTCAAAAGTATGTATGAGCAAATATTTGGTTTCTTGTTTAATTCTAATAGGTTAAGTTCTTTAGCTTAGATGATATAAGCTTGAAGTCTTCTTGTAGTCGTCTTGAAAATGCTTTTATGCATAATAGACATTCAGATATTAATGGAGATGAGTTGTATGTAGAGTTAAAACTAAGCAGAGAGTTATATGGACATGAAAAAAGGACCCATTGAAATTTTGAAAGATTTGAAACTGTTTGATTATTGTTATCCTAATGCGGTTATTGCATACAGAATTTTATTAACTATTCCTGGTATTGTTACATCTGCAGAAAAAAGTTTTTTCAAGTTGAAATTGTTGAAGTCCTACTTACGCTCTACAATGTCACAAGAACAACTTAATGAATTAGCTATGATTTCTATTGAAAATGCTCTTTTAGATAAAGTAGATTATGAAGAGTTGATCGATGAATTTGTGTCAAAGAATACTAGAATGAAAACTCTTTTTAAATAAAAGATTTGTAGTTTGCATTATGTTTAGAATTTTGTTCATAATAAATAAAGTTTGAATTTGTTTAAGTTTTTTTTGCATTTTTCTCTTCGCAATTTATTTATACTTTGATGATAGAGCTTCACTTATTTACCAGCACAGTACCACGTAAATCAAAAAATCGGCCTTGCCGACCACAGAGCTGCAGGCTTCGATGGAAACGAGCCGGCGATGACGTAGATGGAGACGAGCCGACAACGTAGATGGAGATGAGACCGCGATGGAGAATATGGAGGCATAAAATTTGTCTAAGTGTGGAGACTGGAAATTTTGAATGTATGTGGAGAAGAAACCCTAATTATTTGCGCCCCGTATAAAAGTTCATTGGTGGCAAGTACGTAATTAATTTTTTTTAAAAAAATTAAGAAGGACTATTGCGTTTGTTGTTTGGGAACAAGAGACGTATATAGTGTACATGTTTAAAAAACGAATTTTTTTTTAATGGTGCTCATTTTAATATAAATTTGCTACCACATTACTTTACGCGTATGGTTTAGCATATATATATATATATATATATATAATGGAAAGGAAAAAACCATTATATTACACCCCTAGCTACTATAAAGGTGAAATACTATTTTTCGGTAAAAAAATGACGGAGATTATATTTCACCAGAAGGACTATTTATCCTAAGAATTGATACTTGTGGACTAATTATGCAAGTTTTGAAATTGTGAATCACAATACTCGTTGGACCCAAAAAAAAAAAACTCATATTTGTATGATTGTTTGTAAGTGTTTCGGGTTACTGAAGCAGTTCGTTCCCACTGAGGCGAGAGCTCATGACCTCCCATTTGGGAGAGTCACTTCAACCCAGTAGACCACAAGATCATTGGCATAACCTCCCACAAGGTCTACTACATGAATTTTAAATTTTTACTTCCTCACTTTTACTCCTGTAAGAGATGATAAGTTATATATTTTATCTTGTGAGTCCCAAACATAATGTCAACATCAAAATTTTGAATGAGAAAGTAAAAATAAGACTTGGGAGTCAAATGAGTACTCTCTTTTATGTTACAGAGTATTAGATTATTATAATTTGACATTTATATTAACTGGAAATTTAATTAATTGTTTTTCTTAAAAAAGTTGTGTATGCATGTTGGTAGGACTGCAAATAATCATTTGTCACGCATAATAAGTAGTGTACAAAACAATAGAAAAATAAAGTCACTGTGCCAACAAGTTATTATCAATAATAGGGTAAATATAAACAACTATTACAATATATATATAAAAGAAAAAAAAACAAACAAACAAACAATAAAAAATAAAAAAAAAAACAAAACAAAACAACAATAATAATGTACATTGTTGATGAACCCAGGACAAAAGACACTAATCAAATGTGACTATCTATTATATTCCTGAATTGCCAAAAGCAACAAGGAGATAGCACTCAAGGTAATATAAACCACCTTCCATAGAACGTAGAAGAATTTTTTTAGTTTTTGCTTCCACACATGGCGTCTGTTGTTACAAAGCCCATTCACAGCTGTGTAAACCGACGCAAAGTAGAAGTTAGTGGAAGTATCAATCTCAACACTGAGGTTGTTGAACATATAGGCCACTTTCCCATCTTCACCTAAGAGATTGTGAATTGTCCCATTCTTGCGGAGAAAAGTGATGTCTTTATTCCCCTTTACCAGGTGGCTCATCAGCCTCGCATAATCTGTGTAGTATTTAGGGTTTACCTGGCAAGATTGCTGTTCCAGGGCGATCATGTTTCGGAAGAATAGTTCAGTGGAGTTGTCGACTTTGAAACAAGGGATTCTCATTTCCCCAGAAGAAAAGGTTATATCGAACAAGCTAATGTCATTGGGCTCTTTATTCGCTTTCAATTTTGCTGGAATTTTTGCATATTCCTTTGGCATAGTGAAAATTTCGCCGGTGTTCTTAAAGCCCACACCCACCTCTTGAAGCTCTGTTGCGGTGTTTATATGGTTTAATGTTAGCCACTTATTGGTAACATCATCTATATCCCCTTCTGCCTCCCTTACTTCAATTCTATGGGAATTAACGTTGGGAACACAAAGACTGTGGACCACATGGAGTAGATTCATGGGGTTTTCAGGTAGATTATCATCATAGAAGTTATGAAAGGTAAAATTTGGTGCTAAAGATGCAAAACTGAACTTCACCAATCTGATGAAGCTAGGAACTTCTTCAGTATGACTAGCAGTCATTTTCTTATAAATGGCAGAGAGAACATCAAAAGGGAGTTGATTATCGAACAGAAGCATGTCTTCACGAGCTTTCTTCCCTTCAACGCTACGGCGGGGATCACCATTGCCGCCCTCCTTGCATTTCAGAACAAACTCCACCACAAAGCAGCCATCGAGCAACAACATGTCTACCAGCTCTTCATCATTATGGGGGTAGGTAGTTCCAATTTCCTTATAATAATTTCTGACTTTGTCCAACAATTTCATCTCATTCCTAAGGTATTCTCAATAATCTTCCACCGACTGCCCCACTGCCCTGTCGAGAAAAGACTTCATATACAAATTCTTGTATTCCTTGTCTTTAACTTGATCCACCTCTTTTGAGTACTTGGGCCCAATGGATACCAAAGATGGTGTATAGAAGTTGCGCTTCCAAGGATATTCTTGATGATGATAAGCGCCTAATATTTCTATTGCCTGCCAGTGAAGACATCATTGATTTAACGAGTAGTCCTAAAATGTGGCAGGGGTGTGCATTCCTCTGTCATTCAACTTTTCTAGTAAAAGAAATCTGTTTCATTTGTTGGTCACTTCTTTCAGAATAAAATGTTCTATTATTAATCATACAAAAAAGAATTAAGGGTTTATTTGGAAATCTAAAAAATAACTTTAGAAAATCATTTTCTAAATTTTCTCATGTTTGGGTATTCAGGGAAAATAAAATAAACTAAAATAATATTCATTCTGCTCAACGCGAAAAAGACTCAATTCGACGAAAAATATCATTCCAAGACTTTTAGTCGGAAGACATTTTTCAAATTCTTTATGTTCCCCTTATTTATATTCTCTTTTCATTTCTTTTCAAGTTAGTTTCCATATTATTATTATTATTATTATTATTATTATTATTATTATTATTATTATTATTATTATTATATGTTCATTTTCAAATAAATGAATCAAATAGAAAAAAAAATGTAATTTCTTAACTTTTAACCAAATAGATAATTTTCTAACAGTCGACCGAATATTAGAAAATTAAATTATTTTTTAAAAAATTAAATTATTTTCTGAAAATTATTTTTCAAAAAAAAATAACATTTTCAAATTTTCAAACAAACACTAAACAGACACATTTTTGACTATCTAACTTAATTGGACCAAATCTAGTGGGTACATGATCCGAAAATATACTGTTTACACTTTTGCACTTAATCTCACTCGTGCGTTTATATATAAAGTATAGATTAAGAATGCATACCTGTCCATTATCAATTCCGCTGCTGCGCATTTTACCGATTAATTCGACCATATCCATATAAGGCTTCGCTAGATCTTCCTACTGTTCCTGTAATTGATAAATTATAAGGCCATCCATTCCCATTTGTGGGTTTGGAAGAATTTTGGAATAGTAAAATCTACAAATAAGTTTTAGCAAATGTGGGTGGTGAAATTTATACGAGGTTTTTCTCCTGCAAAGAGGAAGATTTTGTCAAATTTTATGGGCTCCAGTGCCCCACTAGGGGGAGACACTGTCCCTCACGCTGCGTGAGGTACAGTCCTCGGGCCGGGCGTGTAAACATATTTATTTTTTTTATTTTTTCAGTTTTTTTTTCCTTTTTTTTTTCACTCTCATTTTTTCTTTCTTAATCACACATTTAAAATCTCTTAAAAAACTGTTAACTATTGAAGAAAGCCTATGAGGTCATATTTCATTATTATATGACGAATCATTTTCAATTTGAAATAACGTTCTATGAGAAATTGATACTTCTCATCTCAAAATTATAAGAAAATAATAGTTTTAGTCTTCAATTTTACTCGTTATCACTTCCGTCCCCTTAATTGCTTGTGAAATGATTTTGGCAAAGAGATTTTTCGAACGCAACCCAAACATAAGTTTAGAGACGAAAAAAGTCACTTCACAAACAATATATTTGAGGGACGAAAGTGTTATTTATTAAAAAAAAAAAATTGCAACAAAAAGTACCGCATTCCTTAATAGTCTTTTACATTAGTTAAGGAAAAAAAATCAATTAAGCTAATACAACTAAACTCTCATTTTACGGGACTAAGTTACGAAACATTCAAAATCAATTGTCTTTTGTTGACAGGTACTGGAAAGGGTTGGAGGGTAATACAACCAGCTTTGAATCGGCTAGGAAAAAGTCGGCCTATGCTTCATCAGGCCTAGCCTGGATTGGGGCCGACTAGTAAAGGGTCGGTTCAAGTCCTATTAAAAAAAATCAAGGGCTTACCTTAAAATCGGTCCGAGACCGGGTCCAGGCACGTAACTGGCCCAGGCACAAATTAATTAGGCCCGAACTTTGCCACATATATGTTTGAATTAATAACTGTTTTTAATTTTTTTTCCTTAGATAATGCTTTTTTCAATACTAGATCTATACATCATCATTTACTTGAAACTTTACATTTACTTATCAATGGTCAATTTTGCACTCATGTTCTTAATGTATGTGTTAAATGAGGACATCAAATTGATCAAAGTTTGAGTGATTTTATTGAACCAATTAGAAAATGTACTAAATGACTTAAATACAATAGAAAAAATTGATTTTAAAATATTGTGTGCACATGGTTTAAAAATGGGACATTTTAGTTTAGATACACCTACATACTCAGTTGAATTCTATATTTAAATTGTTATATGAAATTGTTTTATATCATGAGATAATAACTACTTTGTATAATAGTAATCAAATTAGTGACGACGCTAGCATAATTACAACTATGTAGGTTTTGATTCCTCTAAATTATTGATGATGATATGTATATATCTTAACGTTAATATATATACATATATATATATATGTATATATATATATATATATATACATATATATAT
>CP025657.1:4786709-4884704 GCA_003576665.1 Ipomoea trifida
GCCTTAAAAGTGATTTGCCGGGAACCGGTCACTTTCGACTGGCTAACACAGGACTGCTACGAAATAATTCTCAATTATTTCGTACTCAAAGCGCTCAGACCCAGAGAGAAATGAGAGTGAAGAGGAGAGGAGAAGAAATTCAATTGGATGATTTGAATGCTCTGGGAAGGCATGTATTTATAGCTTCTGAAATAATTGTCTTCTCAATTCTAGCCACAAGTTTGAGCAAAAATAGTGGAGGTGGAATTGTTGTAGGCCACAAATTGAAGAGCTTAATTAGGACTCCACAAATAATTATTTGGTTGAGAAAAGTGCCTCAACAATTATTCTATTCCTCAACAATTATTCTATCCTGATTGAATGGAAACCCAACAATCCCCCACACATTTGAGCAGGAATAGAATTGAAATCATTGTCTGAGCAGAGCGTGAGGGTTGATTTTAGCGTCAGTGATTAAACTTGAACTGACACATGGTGACTTGAGTAACTTACTCCTCATGAGTGAATTGAATCTTGAACTCATTTAGAAGTATTTGTTTTGAACTCAGGTGCACACACCAGCCCCTGTTGTTTTGTGTTAGAGGTCACTATGACCCTCTTTTAGATTATCTCCTTTTAGGAGATATCTCATGTTTAATTTCTTCGGATCTGTAAGACGTTTCATAACTGCGTTTGACCACCACTGTGGTATCCATCATGAATTTCTTACATCAGAGACCCCAAGCCCCATCTCCTTTGACGTTTCAAGGATGGTCTTTCTCTGGAGTCCTTTTGTGAGAGGATCCGCAATGTTCCTCTCGGACTTCACATATTGTAACGTTATTACCCCATTCGTAATCATTGCGTTTGACTCTGTCAAGTCTATTTCAATATAGATATTTAACTCTGTCAAGTTTATTTCAGTATAGACCGCCTTTAAAGGCTGCAGAGTAGTTAAAGACATAAATCTGGTAGTTCACTATGAACATCATGCTTCTCATATGTTTTTACTCAATTGGGTATCTAGATGCCCATGAGTGCTCTAGTAAGATAACTCATTATCTTTCAAAAAAGGTGGTTAACCTTTTCCACTTAAGTATGTGATTTCTTTAAACCTATCTCAATATAGACTACCCAAATTAGGGTGTGAAATCAGTAAGAGCATTTTATGCTCACTCTCTCAATTATTAAGCGGTGAATTCATTAAATCCGTCTCTATAGGACCACCCATCTCATAGGGTTATAAATTCATTAAGAACTGTAGCTCAACCTCACCAGTACACAGATCATTGGAATGGCCAATTAGTGTACTACTTTGTGATTCTTTCCATGGCTTCGTTTGACCACACAAGTGGGATCCACCATGAATTCATCACCTCTTGGAATTTAAGTCATTCCATCAACAATTCAACGACTAATCTCATAATTAGTCTTCACTATTAACATAAGTTGATCAACTCCATCAAACTTACGTACACTTTGATGAGTATTTTATTTACTCATAAATAATACCCTAGAGATTTTCACGTTTAACATGAAACTTCTCTTTTACCATTACTCTCGGAAGTTCGAAATTTATATAAAGGAAATATAAAGAGCTGATTACTGTAACACCCCGTAAATTCATTTTCAAGCCATTCGATCGTTAATTAATTCCTTGGGCAATCTAATTAATTCTTTGGGCAATTTAATTAAATTCCAAGTGGGCTAATTCTTTCAATTTGATATATACATACACTTGTATATATATTTGATGCCTAATTTAATTATTCTAATCAAGAGCCCAATTAATTGAATTTATTCTTGTAAGGGATTTTATTCAATTTGGACCCTTACAATAATTGTAATTAAATATTCTTACAAGCCCACATTCTTGATCATACATTATATATATATATTGTTCCTAAGACATTCTTATGGGCTAACTCTTGTATTTAATTTGTGAGGGGTGAATTTATTAAGCCCAACTTACTAGTCTTGATTATATTTATATTTCCTACACCTATTATTTTATAAGTTACTTAAGCCCACATCATTTAATGTCTTACACCCTAAATATTGTATGTATTCTTGGTATATAATTTGAAGACCAAAATTACCCTAAAAGTTTACACTCCTCTTCCTCCCCTACAAACACTTCTCACGCCATTTTCCCTTCATCTAGCATCCAAAATTCATCTTCATTTTCCTACAAGTTTTCAAGTAAAGATTGCTCTTTTAAGCTTGGTTAGGAGTGGGTAAGTGCATCTATCCTAGAATCCATCTTGCATTTTGTGTTTTTAGTAGTCTTTTTCCATAATCTTATAAGTGTTCTTTTGGGGTTCTTTGGGAAAAAGATGATCAAGGTGAAGGTGGGGCTTTGTGAGCTAGCTAAAGGCTTGTTGGAGTAGGGAAAAGCTCTTTGAGGTAACCATCCATGTCCATCAAATCTATTTTATTCACCTATTCTATATATGATGATCTTGGTGTTGGAAATCCTGAAATTTATTGTTGTTTGGCCTATTTCTTGGATGTATTTTGTTGGATTTTCATCTTGATCTTTTGCCTAGTGTTGTATGATCAATGATGTTATGGATTTCCCTATTTTTGGACTCTAAATTGGATGAAATGTTGGTGTATTTGGTCTGATTTTGGATTCTGGAAAGTGTATTTTGATCTGGGCAGAAACTGTTCTGGGAGGGTTTCGGGTTTGGCCTTGCGGAACACCCTGGCGGCACAATGTAACCCGTTGAGGTGCTCCGCAAGGTGGCGACGGTAGGACCGGGCGGAAGGGGAAGGCCCGTTGAGGGAGGTCGTCTCCTTCTCGCGGAGGAGACTGGCGGAAGGCAGTGGTCCGTTGAGGTGCTCCGCAAGTACACTGGGAAATTCAATTCCAGTGAACTGTCTTCTGTTGTTGTTGTCTGTTGTTGGTCTTTGTTTCTGATTGTTGTTGGATTGTTTTGTTGGGTATTTTACCATGTCTTTGGAGTATTTATTCAGGTCATTTATTGGGTATTTCATACCATATCTTGGAGTATTAATTCATGTCGTTGGTTTCCATTTTTGGCATTCTTGATCTATTGATTCTTTGATTCATTATCTGGGAGTTGGTTGGTGTTCATAGTTGAGATGAACCCTTTGTTTTGGTTGCTTTGAGTGATGTTGGAGTATGAGGTTGTGATGGTGGTTTGGTTGATGATGTTGGTGGTTGTTGGTTGGAGTTGACTATTGTGCTACTATTGACTGTGCTACTATTGACTTCTGACTTTGGACTTCGGTCCCTGTGATTGGGTTGATTACCCCTGTGATTGGACTTCGGTCCCTGTGATTGGACTGTCGGTCCCTGTGATTGGGCTCATGACCCCTGTGATTGGACTTCGGTCCCTGTGATTGGGCTCATCACCCCTGTGTACCGGTTTTCTGGGTTTGACTCGTGACTTTTGACTTCTGACTTGTGGTTTGACTTGGTTTGGTGGTTGGTTTGGCTTTGGTTGGGAGGTTGGAGTTGGGGTTCTTTCTTGGTGGGTTGTTGTGACTCCTTTGTATTATTCGGTTGATACCTTGTTATTCTCGTTGAGTTGGTTGATTCCTTTTGGATTGTTGTTCAGTTGGTATCTCGGTTGTTGGTTCGTTATTGCATTATGCTTTCGTTATTGGATATTGGCTTTGTTTGACTGAGTCTTGGTTATTGATTCGTTCAGCTTATTGTTGTTGAGTATCGGTTTGAACTATTGAACAGTTCGTTGGTGTTTATATTCTATATGGGTGTGTAAACCTATTTATAAGCTTATGTATATCTATATTTCCTTGCGGGTGTGAATGGTGGTTGCTTAGCATTCTTTTGCTAATGGTTCTTTGTGTGTTTTCCAGGTATGGAGTAGTTATGCGAGAGCGCGCTAGAGCTTTTACCTATGAGGATGTTTAGCCTTAGTTGGTTTTGTTTAGACTTTGATTTGTTGGCCTGTGTGCCTTGAGATATTATGATACTCTTGTTAGTGATTTGAGTACTTATGATGTTGGATTGAGGATTTCTTTATATTTGATATCTATGACAGCTTAGTTCGTTTTATGATTAGCCTGTGCATCTAGGCTGTGTTTATACCTAGATGTGGCATGACGCCCTTAAGTTTTAAATTCGCTTCCGCTATGTTTGGTTGTTGGTTGAGATAGGCAGCTGTTGTGCTAAGTTTTATCTATCTCAGCCTGTGTGAGGTTGGGGTGTCACAATTACCCCCACAATGCAGCGATTACAAGTATTCTTCTCAAAAGTACTTGATATTTTACTCAGATTGATCTTTGGTGCCCAACATTGGCTCCTGTGCAGATCGACCTATGCAATCTTTATAGTAACCTTGCACTTGGTTAATACACTCTCAACAGTGGATATATTTCAACCAAATTAGTTACCTTAAACCACTAAGGTTTCACTATATAAAGGAAATCATATATGCAAATACTCATTACCAGTAAGCCACGAAGATAATATTATTTGCATGTTGCATGTTGCTTGAAGTTGAACAACATAATCATAAATTTCACATACTTTCTTGAAAAGGAAATCTCATACTCAAAGATTATATGCAATCTGGCATTCATTAGAGAAAAGTTTATCTAAATAAATTTCATCAAGATGAAATTCAACATCTATAACTTTAGCATTCAAATTTCAAAGTTATGTTATTTGAACTTCACAATTTTCCCTTCACCACATAACTCATATATAGCATTGGTATAATGCAAATCACTACACATTTAAATTTATTCTTATAATACCCTTTTATTAATAAAAAGTAGTTTAAATCAACTTAAGCAATGCCTATTACAAAGCTTTGGTATCATGTAAAAGTCAATCTCATTTCAGGTGAGGGTCAAGTAGCGCTTCAACTAGCCTGTATGACCAAAACCCTACTTCTTAAAAACTCCCAGGTCGAGTGGTGAAACCGAAGTTTACTTAAAAACCACCTTCCTAGATAGAGTATTCAAGAATAATGACATTTCCATGCTACCAACACAAGGTGAAAAGCTTTTGATATATGCTTATCATGTTTGACAAACATTCTCAGTACACAATTCAAACATTTCAAAATATGTGACTGTATCTCGTTAAACAGTTCATATCTCTTTGTGCAAGTCACTATTAACTGTGTCTATATATTAACATGCGACAATGTCATTAGCATTCAACACATTGAAATGACTAGCACTAATAGGCATTCAAAATTTACATAATTCAACTAGTATTTAGTACTAATACTATCTCATTTTATGCCAGCTCTCAGAAGCTAGAGCAAATAAGAATTACTCAAAATAACTACCAATTACTCAAGATAACTACCAATTAAGGGAATGATATACTCATCTTGCTCCGTCAGATTGACCTCTGTGAATTTTATGCTTGCGATGATAGCACTGGGATGCTCGGTGTCCATGCTTACCGCACACGAAACAGCATCCTTTGATTTTCTTAACTTTTCCACTCTTTTTGTTATTGTTGTTGCGGACACTTTGAGTTCCAACATAATTGGCACCATACTTTTCTGACAGCAATTTCCAAATAACTTTGGTCGAGTCTTGTTTGACATTTGTGACAGAAGGTATCCTCTAGCTGCTTTATTGTCGTTTGTAAATTGCCTCAGAGTTACACCTGGTTTTTGACCAGGAGTATAATCTGGTTCAGGACTAATTTCTCTTGGTCCTTGAAAGAGGAACCTTAGCAGAGCAGGTTTGGGTGGATCATAGAACAACACGTAGACCAATTTCAGTTGTTCAAAGAGTATCAACATTCTTTGCTTCCATTGCCTGTAATTATTTCCATCGAGGGCGGTTATTTTGGATAAATCGGGTATGACATAAGGAGCCATCGTCCCGAAAGGTTGACTATCGCCGGATAAACCACTTTTAAATAGTGTAAATAAATCTTACTCTAATGCGTGTGATAAGTGCAAAAGATATCACTTTTATAAGGTTATTCGTGGATCGTTTACTATACAAGTTAAGGCTTTTATGAATGTTTTAGTATTAAATTGCATTAGAATGCTTTATAGTGTCTTAAGTACCTATTCCACACATCGTGAATTGTTTTGTAGGAGAAAAGGGGCATAAAGAATGAAAATGGTGTTAGTTTGGAGAGGAAACCCGAGGAACATGGAAGAACGAAATCGAAAAGAACCAACGAAGAACGAAGATCGAAACGGGCGAAGAAACAGGGTCCGGACGCGTTGGGGACGCGCGTCCGGACCGTCCCAAGCTCGAAAAGTATTGCGGGCTCTCTGACGGACGCCGGGGCGAACACGCGCGTCCGCCCTGCGTCCATTAGAGGGCCGCAAACTCCTGCGTCCGACTGTGCGCCGTAGCGCACAGTCGGGCAGAGGCGGGGCGGAAGCCCGCGTCCAGTCGCGCGCCGTAGCGCGCACTCGGCCGGACGCGTGTCCGGCCCGCGTCTAGCGGGTCGGGCAGCGCGGGTTCGACGCGATTTTGCGGATAAAAAGCGAAGTTTTCTGCTGGTTCTTCATTTCGGATCCATCACACTTCAATTCCACACCTTAGAATATTTCTCTCTCTAGGATTAGCCTAGAGAGATCACTCCACATTGCAATTCTTAGGTTTAATTAGAGAAGAATTCCATTGTTGCAAGATTGTGATCAACATTCAAGTTCAAATTCAAGTTCAATTTCAAGATTCCAAGTTCAATTAAAAAAAAAAAAAAAAAAAAAAAAAAAAAAAAAAAAAAGCGTGCATGTTTGGATAAATCGGGTATGACATAAGGAGCCATCGTCCTGAAAGGTTGACTATCGCCGGATAAATCACTTTTAAATAGTGTAAATAAATCTTACTCTAATGCGTGCATGTTTGGATCCTTGAGTATGGGATCTAATTTTTCTCAAGAAAGTATGTGAAACTTAAGATTGTGATGTACAATCTAAAGCAATGTGTAATAAACATTATCTCTATTATGTGCTAGCAATGAGCGTTTATACATATTATTTCAATTCTCAATTGAATCCTTTTTGAAGATCTACGAAGGTTCCTATCTCTTGGAAAATCCTAGTGGTTGAAGCAACCTATTTGGTTGAAATATATTCCACTATTAAATATGTACTAACTAAGTGCATAGTTGCTATAAAGTCTGCATAGCACAGTATGCTCTGGGTAAGAAAACAAATGCTTTGAGAAAATTATTTGTAAGTGTTGCATTGTGGAGAAAATTTGTAAGTGTTGCATTGTGGGGGAAATTAAATCTGTACATTTCCCTTTTAGAAGCATGTCTGTTGTACCCAGAATGTTGAAAATAGTTTCATGTTAAGCATGAAAATCTCAAAGGAATTACTTGTGGGTAAATAACGTACATGTCAAAGTGTATGTAAGTTTGATCAAGAGAATCAACTTACTTTAAATAGTGTCAGCCTAAGTTGGCGTTGTCCCTGTTTCCCAACAATATATATATATATATATATATATATATATATATATATATATATATATATAGAGAGAGAGAGAGAGAGAGAGAGAGAGAGAGAGAGAGAGAATGAGAGAGACTAGAGATCAATTACAAAGGAAGTCTCTAGGTAAAACATACGAATTAATCATAGTCATTGATCCTGCCAAAATCAACAGCTAAGAATGAAGATAAATAAAATTTAAAAAAAAAAAAGTTAAGGTGCCATTATGGTAATTTTTAATATTGTTGAAAGGTTAAGGTGCATCATTTTAACACTTAAGGTGCGTCATTTTAACAATTAAGGTGTGTCAGTTCTACACTTGAAAACTTAAGGTGCATAATTGTAAAGCTTAAGATGCATATTTTCAAAGCTTAAGGTCCATCATTTTAACACTTAAGTGCGACATTTTAACATTTAATGTGTATCAGTTTTACACTTAAGGGGTATAAATTCTACTTAAGGTGCACTATTTTAACATTTAAGGTGCGCCATTTTAACACTTAGCTACGTCATTTTTAACATTTAAGGTGCACCATTTAAACACTTAAGGTGCGCTATTTCAACACTTAAGCTCATTTAATGAAATGACAACGTGTGCATAACAAAAAACAAATGTTCAACGCATTTTAAGTCACAACAACGTAACTGAAAATCTGACAACTCTCATCTAACCTCTGGATTACTGGTCGGACTCTACCTGTTGGTCCTTATGCAATTTGAGAATAGTTTTCCCTCCAACCGAACTATTTCTCGCCATGCCAAATACCCTCTTCCTTATGGTGTGTCATTTTTAACACTGACAGTGCATCATTTTAACACTTAAGGTGTGCTAATTCAACACTTAAAATGCGATAAGGTGCATCAATTCATCAATGGTTTGTGGAGAATGAACCAGTTCCTAGGAAGCAAGTTTTTATTTATTTATTAATTTTCATTAATTTGAGCTGTTGATCTAGATTTGATCAACGACTAAGATCTCACCCAATCTTTCACCTGAGAAACTCTTCGCAGGTGAACCTATGTATGTATGTATGTATGCATGGACACACACACGTTGCCCACAAAAAGGTGAAATTCTCATTAATATTGAATTCCTAAGATAAACTTCTAGTCATGATTGAACTGCACACAGGATGTATGTGTTTGCACTAGAATCGGAATGGTAATGTGAATCAAATATTTGGTATTGCTAATGTGTTTAAGTAGAAATGGTCACACCGGATAAACTTTACTACATAGCCAGAAACAGACGTAACATACATTTTACGAAATGGCTGCAAACAACCAACAATCGAACCTGCCAAGCTCATCGATCGGCTTATCACCTTCCAAGGTTCCTACCAAGGAAGCTACTGCCGCTCCCACCCGTGCTGCCGTTGGAACTACGCTCCAAATGAGATCAGAGCCACTTGTTAAAAAAATCAAAAAAAAAAAACAAAACAAAACAAAACAAAACGAATAAAAAAATCATATCTGGTAGGCCGAATGAAGAGAAGTTCAATGACAAAAGAAGAAAGAAAATGATTGAAGGTGTATGGGAAAGAAGGTAGGAAGAATTTTTTTTTTTTTTCAATATTTATGATTTGCTAGTGGTACCGGGTTCTTAGAAGTATGATGATGAATTTATTTGAGGAAGAAATTGAGTCAATCAAAGAAGATTATAGACTGTCAAGATCCTCAAGCGGCGAGGAGTTGCTGAAGTTATTCTCGATGGACAGAATCCAAACAGTCAAGCTGCCGCTTTCTCAAGTTTTGCACAATCAGTTGATTCTATACATCAGTCCATGTTCTATTGAGGGTTAGTGTACTGGTAATATTTAGCTTTCAGTAGTAGTATTGATTTTTGCAAATAGTTCATCTAGAGCATTTTATTGATAGCTTGTGGATAGTTTTCTTGAACTGATTCAAAACTTAGCTTGTTGCTCGTTTCCCACACAACTTCCCGCTCATAATAATAGCCCTATGTTCTTGATTATCTACTCCTACTACACATATTACACTTGAAGTTTGTATGAATTATATGATTGCTCCATCCTCTCAAACACATTAACATTCTTACCAGTGCATACTTTTCTTGATTACCTAGAAGAGGGCTACCTTGTGTCTGCTATGATTCAAAAGGACCTTAGAACAACCCGGAGTGAAAGCTGTCTAGTGTAAAGCGCTCCATTAACATTTCTGACATACTTACCTAGAAGAGGGCTACTCGGTGTCTGCTACGGTTCAAAATGATCCTAGAACAGCCCGGAGTAAAAGCTATCTAGTGAAAAGTATTCCTTAAACTGGTTACTTGGAAAAGGGCTACCCAGTACTTAATATGGATCCAAAAGACCTGAGAAGAGTCTAGTGTGAAAGCTTTCCAGCGTTGAAATACCGTACCTCCCATATACCCCCGTTGTGAACCTTTCGAATTTCAGAATCTATCTACATTTTATCAATTGCATGCTCTTAATTGAATTTTCTTGTATTGTTCAATACATGTTGTTGCGATTATGTTACCTTTGGCTAATGTTTATCAAAAGGGGGAGGCACGTGGTATAAATTGACGGGGAGAGTGTGTATAAACTGAGAGGGAGAGCTCACTGTATTTTTAAAGGGAAAAGTGTGTATAAAGTAAGGGGGAGAACTTAGCTTGTTGTATTTTTAAAGGGAGAGTGCATGTTTATTTGATCAACATATGCCAAAAGGGGAGATTGTTAGTACAAATTAATTAATTGACATATGTTAATTTTATTTGTTGGCATAAGTTACTAAAATGGTGGAAGTGGTGACTAAAATCTCTCAACAAAGGATATGGCTAGAATTAGTTATCATTAATTCCCTCAATCCACTTTGTGAAAGACATGAATCATGGGAATCATGCACAACAAATTTGCCTAATTTTATCGCAAATGATACTGTGGACCATTGTCATGGTTGATACTGCGATTGTGTTGAACTGATACTGCAATTTTGTTTAAAGAGAACTGTAGTTGCAGAACAGAGGTCGTTTCATCCGTTCAACACACTGTAGTATCAGTTCAACACAACTGCAGTATCAGTTCAATACAACTGCAGTTCCAGACGGATGAAACGACATATGTTCCACGCAACTGCAGTTCTTTTTCCACACAACTACAGTATCAGTTCAAAACAACTGCAGTATCAGTCATGGTGCATGGTCCACGGTATAACGACTGTAATTTTATGGTGTCTAAACACTATTTTTTTTTTTTGAATGCTACTGACTCTATTACAGTGTAGTATCTGTTCGTAAACTACTTTCCCAACCTACTGAAGAACAAAGAGACAGCAACGCCTCCACTGAGGCTCGAACCCACCACCTCCCGTATACAGAAAATTGTGTGTTTACTAAAGTTTTCTAAATTTTCTGTTTTCAGTTCTGTTTTCTATCTCTATTTCCTTTTCTCTATTTTCAAATTTTCTCAGTTTTCAAAACTTTGTTTACCAATACCGTTTCTGGAAAGTTTTTTGTCGTCCTCCACCTGGGAGTCTCGCCTCCAATTTCTTGCTCCATCCTCGCCACCGGAAACATCCATGCCGAGATACAGATCTTGGGCAGGAAACACCCATGGCCCTCTGTGTTTTCATACCACTCGTTGCCGCCGTCGATGATTGTGTTGGTGATGGTGTCGCCGTTCACAGATCTTGGGCTGGAAGCCGCCGTCAGTGATGGTGTCGCCGGGCTCAATGTGCTCCGACAAGGCGGCGATGGTTTGGGCTGGAAGCTTTCGCTTGAGGGTAGTGAGGCAAGGGACGGCGGGTGAGGCAAGGGAAGACGGGAAGAGGAGGGGATCGGACGTGAGGTCGAAAGAAGAAGAAAGAAAAAGAAAGAAGAAGAAGAGGAGAGAAAATTGCTTGTGATAGGAATCGATGATGTTATGCTCTATGTTTATTTTTACTGTTCATCCGCGTGTTTCTGATCAGAAAACAACTTTTTTTTGTGTTTCTAATTCTCCACAAAATAGAGAAGAGTTTTCTGTTTTCAAAATGAGAAATAGCTAAAGTAAACATGTTTCTTGTTTTCTTATTCTCAATTCTCAAAATTTTCAGAAATTTTAGGAAATTTTCCTGTTTAGTAAACACACCCCTAAAAAGTTTCCAAAATAGAAAAACTAGTAATATTATTCTGGAAGGTGCTACAAGGAATTATTTGGAAGGTGCTGCAAGGAAACTTCAAAACAGGGAAAGACTGGTGTACTATCTGGAAAAGTCAACTCCACTTTATATTAGTACAAGCTGTGTTAAAATCCATGTTTGTTACAGTTTGTTTAATTGGCATAATTAATTCAAAATGTACTTGTAAACTTTTTACATAGAGTTATTTTATGAGGTTAATGTTTAAATAGGTGATAGACCTAATTTTATAATTCGTTGAACTTTATAATTGTAAAATCAGCGGGTTAATCTTAAGTGAACATGTTTTTGAACGTGGCTCCGCAGATTAAGAGATATTTTTTCAACTGCATTATCAAATTCAATTGTGTAGTTATTTTGACGCCTCTTTTATTACTTAATCTTGTGTTACATATATGCATTACAACTATATTATTAAATATTATCGCAGGGACGGGACTACTTTCTAGAAATTGATGAGCAATCGAAAGGGAATAAAGGGAATATAAAATTGAACTCACGGACAGGTGGCGGATAAATCTTGTCTGCCACTTCTTTGCTTTTTTCTTAATTTCTATTTTGTTTTTCTAGAGCAATTCCATCGGTTAAAGAGATTTGTAAATTTTTGTCCCATCACCTAAGAGAGGAAAAAAAAAAAGTAAAAAGTAAAAGTAAAAATCAAATATATTGTCAAACAAATGGTATTAACGTATTATCAAAAAAAAAAAAAATGGTATTAACGCGCCTAGTCTTGGTGCACGAAACGCCGGTTGTTATACGGTGGAACGTGGTTCATACATTTATATGGATCATGGTCTAAAAATTATACCGTTAACTATTAAACATTAACAAATTTTATATTTTTAGTGTGTTCAGAATAAAATAAAATTACAGTGTATCTAAAATGAAATTGAATAATGTGTTTCGCATATTGTGTTTATAACTGTAATTGAATTGAAGTGATACTTTAGTTGTGTGGTGAAATGAAACTGCAGTATGTATAAAATGAAACTGAATAACATGTCTCACATATTGAGTATTTATTGTCAAATAAAACTACAGTTGAATTGAAATGATACTTTAATTTTGCTGAAATGAAACGTATAAAAAATAACTGAATAACATATCTCACATATTGAGTGTATATTGCCAAATGAAACTATATTTATATCAAAATGACAATTTAGTTGTGTTGTAGTGAAACTACACTGTATATAAAATGCAACTGAATAATAATTTCACATATTTGTGTATATATTGTCCAATGAAATCGTAGTTAAATTACAATTATAATTTAGTGGTGTTGTAATAAGGCTACAATGCGTATAAAATGAATTTTAATAACAGGCCTCACTGCTCAAAAAAAAAAAAAAAAAAAAAAACAGGTCTCACTGTAATAAGACTATTGTATGTATAATGTCAAATGAAATTGTAGTTGAAACAAAATAAAACTTTAGTTCTGCTGAAATGAAACTACAATGTATATAAAATGAAACTGAATATGTTATACAATCAGAACTAATTACACGGAACGAATGTCGTTTCTTTTCATTATTAAAAGAAACAACATTGTTTTGGACCATGGTCCACAGTAATATTTGCCCACGAAACGCCACTAGGATAAGTATTACTACCTCCGTCCCAAAGTGATTGTCTGGTTCGTTTAACGAGGCTTGACTGAAGTAATTTTTAATCTAATTTTTCATAATATTAAGTTTAGCATTAATATATAAAATTTATATATTTAGAAACTACATTAAAAGTACTATTAAACACAAACAATTAAATTTAAAAATAATAAAAAATGACTAAAAAATAAGTCAAGAAGAAAGAGTTAATTTGACTAATAAATAGTAAATAAGACAGGTAAAATGGGACAGAGAGAGTATTTTATTTCTTGTTTTCAGTGTGGGCCACAAAAAATTATTTTACTATCAAATTTTTTCTCTTTCTTCCCTTCTCTCCACTCCAACACACCCTCTCTCCTAAAAACTCCTAAAAGCCGCATATGGGGTTGCTTTATGTAGGAAAATTTTCGTGAGTGGGAACCAAGTAACATATTTTTATACATTAATTTTATTTGCACAGAAAAATTATGAAAATAAATTTTTGGACCATAATCTCCGTCACAAGATGAACCTTAATTACAACTACTACCTAAAAACCCAATTAAGTGCAAAATGGGAAGCAATCATTACAAGATATTATACAACATTAAAAGTTAAAACACTTTTGGATTTACCACGGTATTAAACATTTAGGTTTCCCCTAAAATTTCTAGAGAAAGTAAATTTACACTTTTTTTTAGTACTACTGACTCTGTTACAATGTAGTATCTATTCATAGCTACTTTCTCAACCTACTGAAGCATAAAGAGTCAACAGTTGCCTCCACTGAGACTCGAACCCACTCCCATCATCCATGTGAGAGTGTTTTCCGAGGCACATTTAAATTTGTCAAGATCTCTCAATGACTCCAAGTTCCTAGACATGGGAGACCCCTAGATTCACAGTGTGATTTTAACTCGTAAAATTTTGAAGTGATCAATTGAATAAAATGAGCTACGGAGCTACCCCACGAACTATCTTTTTGTATTGAAAATATCTGATTGTTGATGGTGCTCTAATGGATGATGTCATTAGGCTGACGTCACCAATCATTTAAACTTATGATTTTTCAGCATAAATAGATCACCCCAATACGATCCCAATTATCATCTTGCACTTAGATAACATTACCCTATCCTCCCAATTCCAGAACTCCCCTTCAGATCAGGTATGCATAAAAATCCGCCATTTATATTCTTCCACACTCTAGTCCATCCATAACTAGCTATAAATCTTGTTAAATTCTATCAGGAAGTATAACACTTTATTTTGATTTTTTTTTTTTCTCATATTTAAAGTTATTCGGTTTGCTCTTTGCCACTGCTTCTTATATTTACTGATTGTATCCAACCATGTTAAATCTTTCAAAAGAGTTGGCAATTATAAAATTTTAAAGTATTTAGTTTAACGAGAAATTATTAATAATTCTTATTATACTACTCAGTTTGTTTTATTTTATGTCTATGGCTAAGTTAACAAGACTTGGTTGGTTTCAAAAAACAAGACTTGGTTGAAATTAGTTATTTACAATTCAATTTACGCTAAATTTAGTATTAGTATATAAATTAATATATTTAGAAACTACATTAAAATATATTACATATAAAAAAAAGAGTCATTTCTATTTTTTGTCTTACTGTTATTGGAGCATTGTCAATTTTAGTCCACTTCATTAATTTTTGTCACATTGCGGCCAGTCTTATTTAGTCCTTGTCACTTTTAGTCCACCGTTAAATTTTTTGTCAAATAACCGTCCAAAATAGGGGTATTTTGGTCTTTTCATGCTTTGATCATCTCCTTTACCCTTTGTAGTGGTTTTCCTTACACATTTTCATCCAATGAAGAGGTCCGGCAAAAACCATGACTTTGTAATGTGGCTCACATGACTTTTGTCGGACCTCTTTATTATGAAAATGTGTAAGGAAAATCACTACAAAGGGTCAAGGAGATTGCCAAAGCATGAAAAGATCAAAAATATTTCTGTTAACGGTGGACTAAAAGTGACAATGACTAAATAAGACTGGCCGCAATGTGACAAAAATTAATGAAGTAGAATAAAATTGGCAATGCCCCAATAATAGTAGGACCAAAAATGGAAATGACTCTATAAAAAAATTAAGGGTGTGTCTTGTGTGAGACCGACTATGAGAAAAGTTAAGTCAAGAAGGAAATGAAATACTAATAATTAGAAATGAATTATTTGTTAGTTAAAGGAAAAATATAAATATATATGATATTTAGGAGTTGAACAGAAAAAGTATAAGATATAAGGGTTAAATAAACCCTTCAACCATATACTATAATGGAATTAAACCATTAAACTAATAAAAGCTTCCATTAGACACTACATATATCACTGTTAACTTGTATTCTAACGTATATTCTTATCTTTATATTTTTAAAGGTGGGATCGGATGGCAGAATTGATAGATAATTATGACTATTCTACGAGTTCTTATGACGACCCCTTGGCCAATTCCCTTGCTGTTCAATCTCAACTCGAACCGAATAACAAAGTGGTATGAAATATATTTTAACAATTCCTTGCATGTAAACGTACCATCATTGTTTTATTGATTTTAGTTACTTTATTTTTATTTGCATAAATAAATTTATTTATTTAGTGATTAATATATTCATGGATAATAGTCAAATAAATTTTAAGTTAAGCTATTCAGAAAGGTACATGTGAACATAGAAATTAAAAATTTAAGTGTATTGTATTTTTTTTTTTTTTTTGAAAAAATTTAAGTGTATTGTATTAACACTTAAATATAATAGAACGTTAGAATGCATAATTAAAAATTCATGCAATTAAACATAAAATGAGCTATTTACACTGAAAATGGCTAAATGTTGATGTGACGGTTACCCAATTATTTTTTTAATAATTTTAAATTAAATTTAAAAAAAAAAAAAAAAAAAAAAAAAAAAAAAAAAAACCACCTTCCCCTTTGTCTCCACGTACCGGAGACGAAGGTTTCTATCTGGTTTGACCGGAGGGAAGAGGGAAGAGGGAAGAATGCTTTCTGCTAGCACCAAACAGCCGCCGCCTACGGCGAAGACTAAGAGAGGTTCTTCATCTCCCCAGTGTGGATGAAGGGGAGGGATTATCTTTTTAAAATTTAATTTAAATTAAAATAAAAATAATATTTTATTATGTAATCGCCACGTCAATATTTACTGGGTAAACATGTTATTTTATGTTCAATTGTATAATTTTGCGTTAACTTGCTGGTTCAATTGTAATTTCGTGTATTGTTTGATGGCCTATCTAATAATAGACCAAACACTATAATTGAAATTCTTAGTAATTCTATTACTAATGCCAAACAATAAAATTTAAATTCTTACTTTTTTTTTTTAGTGTTATTCAACTCGAACCCACCTTCTTTTATTTATGAGAGTGTCGTAACTGGGTGCCATTAAACCACAAAGTCATTGACATTTAAATTCTTACTCTTATTTTTACTCTTATTCAAACTCGAACCCACCCCTTTCTTAATCCCCACATACGACATATCTTTTTTTTTTTAAACACGACATATCTTATTAGAAATATCTAATACGACATATCTAATACGTTCCCTTTGGATGGCCTTATCTAATGCTTCCATGTCAGGTTCCACTTCGACGTTGTGTATTAGCTTAATTAATTGGTCAAAGACCTTGTGGTCAAACGGCATAGTTGTGGCCCTCTCAAGTGAGAGGGTCCGATCCCCATCTGTTAGCTAGGGAAGCATGTTCTATGTCTGTACGTCAGGAGTGGACGGTTGACCCTCCTTCTTTTATTGTCAACGATTTGAATTAATGAATTTATTATGTTATGATAATAATAAAAAAAAAGCTTTACTAATTTAACGTAATAAAGTTTTTCAAAAAAATAAAAATTAACGTAATAAATTAAAGTACTTTGTATATATGTGAATGATTTTTTTAAGTACATATATGTGAATGATTTAATTAGTCATATTATGTGTTGAATCATTAAGCATGTGTTTGATTCATAGGCATAGTTGCAAAAATCACGCCTAGGCACTAGTTGGCCGGCGGTCGTGGCGTGGAAAGCAAGAATCGGCCTCCTCCGCGACCGGCCACCCCATTTCACCCCTTTTTTTTTATTTTTTCTTTTTTTTTTCTGTCGGAAAGAGGAAAGCAGGCGACGAGATAAATATATGAGAGAGATGAAGGCGGCGTCTTTCATGGTCGCCAACGATCGAGAGGCGATGTACTGCAGGCGACATCTCTGTTGTTTGTACTGTAGTCAACGAGAGGCGATGGCAGCGGTGGAGTAAGTAAATTTGGTGGAGGATTTCAGATCTAGTTTCTCAGGGAAGTAGATTGGTGGTGGTAATTATAGGCTTATAGCCTTAATAATGGTAATTAAAATAATAATAATAATAAATTAATTAATTAAATCAGGCGCTTAGGTCCGAAAAATCGGCGCCTAGAGGGTTCCTAGCAATTTTTTCAACCTTGTTCATCGGCTTATACACTAGAGTGAGAATCAAAATCATAGTTAGTGTTCGGTTGAAAACTTTTTAAAACACAAGTATAGTACTTGATTACCTCTTCAATTAAAAAACTTCATTCCCTAATTAAAAACGGGTATCATTCAATTTGATTGGTAATATGATTTTTAAGTTTGGATTAGTGCTTTTAGATTTTTTATTTGATTTTTTTGTTCATATTGGTGCTTTGGATTTCATTATATTAGGATTAATTGCCTTAATTTTTTTTTAAACATTTATTCTCTTTCCTTCAAAAAAAAAAAAAAAGAAACATTTATTCTCATTATAGGGTCATACATAACCAAACATCAATATTAGGGTGTGTTTGGTTGGGGGGTTAGGCATAAGGAATGGGTATGAAAGTGATGGTTTGTGTTTGGTTGATAGGTTTTGTGAATACTACTATGGGTTTGGAATACCCCATTAATGATAAAACCCATACCCTTATTAAATAAGGGTTTCATCTCCCTTCCTCCTTTCTTCCTCAACTATTAATAGTCATTCTCATTCCACCCAATTACCAAACATGTTAAATACTTTTACCAAAACACATTACCATTACCAAGTATTTGATACCCATTCCGATTCTGATTCCCATGTGCGAACCAAACGCACCTTTAGTAATCATTCTAATTTCACCCTACTACCAAACATGTAAAATACTTTCACAAAAAACCATTACCATTACCAAGTATTTGATTCCGATTCCGATTCCTTTATGTGAACCAAACACACTCATGTTTGGTTCACGGAATGAATTTTGAGGTAATAGGAATGTTATTCCATAAGGAATGGAATAGGCAAGGAATAGAATAGGAATTGTATTCTATTGTTTGGTTCGCGGAAGGAATAGACTTTAGGAATTATATTATAGTGTTTGGTTGGTTTAAGAAATATAAATGAAATATTTTTTAAAAGACATAAATAACCTTATAAAATATGAAATAATAATAATAATAATAATAATAATAACAACAACAACAACAACAACAACAAGGGCATTCATGTTATTATTAATATTAATATTATTATTATTATCTAATAATAAAATAAAACTTATAATAATATTAATAACAATAATAAGAAAAAAGGAATAATAATAATAATAATAATAATAATAATAATACAAAACAAAATTATATATAAAATAATTTTTTTAAAAACACAAATTAGTTTTTTGATCCCGCGTTGGTAACTTATGAAGAGGAGTGAGCTCCTCTATATAAGAGAAACATTGCTTCTCTTTTGAAATTAACATCAGGATGAGGAAGCCTTAAAGAATCAAAAGCTCATTCATTTAAGGAGTCTAAGTTGCTCTTAATTACAAGTTTTTTTTTTAAAAAAAATATAGGAGCGTTTTGAGAAATGGAAGATCTTTCCCCAAAACCCCATGCGGTAAAATTGGAAATAACAGCATTAAATAATAGCATTAGGTTATTCCTGAGTACTCAGGAATACCCTAATACCTAAGGGGGTCTAAGAATCTCTATTCCCCTTGCAAGGGGACCGCAAGGGGAATAGGTCATTCACAGGAACAATATTCCTGGGAATAGAAAGTTTTACCAAACAGCGAGATAGCCCTATTATTGAAAATGCTATTCAATTTTAGGCCTATTTCGCGAACCAAACGTGCCATCAAATTGAAAAAGATTAGTCATGTCTATAATAATGAACTATGCTCTCTTTATTTCAAAAAAAAAAAAAAAAAAAAAAAAACTATGCTCTCTTATGATATATTATTTACAGGGACCGGAGCAGGAAGCAGATCCATTGAAGGTTGCCTTGGACATAACTGAATTATATAATCAAATGCGCAACAAAGGAATTGATAATGGAAAGGTATGTATGCAGAAAAAATGAAAAATAATGTTACGACATTTTCATAATTATAGTAGTAGTGCATTTGAAAACGACGAATAATAATGCATTTATTGATAACTAATAGTGCACACACAAATGCGTTATTAAAAGTCTTGAGTGCACTTTGCATCAAGTACTCCGTATGCTACTTCCACAATTACAAAAATGCACCACATTTAATTTATTTTTAATTTTCAATTTTGATCCATTCAAATGGATGAATGTGATTAATATGCACATTTTACATGGAATATGTGTTCTGGTATGATCCTTCTTATATATGTGAGAGAGAAGGAGGGGGAGATGGGAGGAATGTATGAATAATTGTTCCAAGAAGAAATTACAATAAATCAAGGCCATCAAATCTCAAAATGAATAAGGTTCAAATTAGTCATTGAACGTAACTTGAAAGTACAATTAGGTCATTGAATACCCCAAATGTATGCAATTTCACCTGATAGCAGGTCACCATCAATTTCTTCAGGTTATAATTAAATTAATTTTATTTAAAAATTATTTTATTAATTTTTTAATAAAAAACATTTATAAAAAAAAATTACAGGGTGTCTTCATCAGAGTCTCTTCGTCTCCGGTTGGAGACGAAGACCCCTTGTCTTCGTCTCCAACCGGAGACGAAGATAGGTCGACAAAGGAGGGGGAGGCCCTGCGGTTTGTTTTTTTTGTTAGTTTGTTTTATTAAAATATCATTAAAATTAAATAATTATTAAATTAAATGTAATTATAACATAAAGAAATAGATGGTGACTTGCTATCAGGTAAAATTGCATATATTTAGAGTGTTTAGTTATTTAATTACACTTTTTTCGTTCAATGGCCTAATTGCACTTTCAGGTTACGTTCAGTGACCAATTTGAACCTTAGCTTATTCCAATCTCAAAATAATGGACGAATGGAATCTATACATTAACCAAAATTATGTTGTCATTTTTGTAAATATGTAAAACATTATTTCACCATTTATGATACAAAAAAAAAATCATGTTGGAAAAAAAATAGCATCATTTTTTTAGATTGACAATATAGATTTATTTTTATTTTATTCAAGCATCATTCCCATGGGATTTCAACCTTATACATATCACAGTAAAAGTAAACCTACAACTTTTTGTTTTTTTCAAAAAGGTAATAAAACTTTTAAAATAAACTCTATTATCTTTTGAAAACTAATCTTTTTTTAATAGCTCAATCCCATTTTGTATATCTATCTCAAGGACCTCACACAAGACGAACCAATAAAATATAGAGTTAATTTCAAATACTGTAGTCACACAATATTAACATATTAGGATTTGATGATGATCTTGTATTGTATTCACAAATTCTCTTTCTCTTTTATAATTGTATTTTTGACTTAGAAACACAATTTATATTTAGAAGTTCACAATTTCAATATTAAAATACACAATTTATAGGCTGTTTAAGAACAAGATCCACCTTGATCATATACATGGTATAACAACTCTACCTTTTTGTACGTCCACTACTTATTAAATCAACGATGTCTTTGGCAGGCAATAGAAATGTCATGTTATCAAGAATATCCTTCAAAGCGCAACTTTTATAAACCATCTTTGATATCCATTGGGCCTAAGTTCTCTAAAGAAGTTGATCAAGTTAAGGACAAGGAATACAAGAAAAGGTATTCGAAGTCTTTTCTAAGAAGGGATGTGGGGCACTCAAAGACATCTGAACAACATAATGAAGAGGACCATGAGGAGTACAAGAAAATGATGGAGAACAAAGAGATGTCATTGATGGCCAATGCCAAAAAATATTACGACGAAATTGGAATTACCTATCCCCAAAACGATGAAGAGTTGGTAGAAATGTTGGTGCTTGACGGTTGCTTTGTGGTGGAGTTTGTTCTGAAATGCAAGGAAGGTGGCAATGGTGATCCTCGCAATAGCGTTGAAGGGAAGAAAGCTCGCGAAGACATGCTCCTGTTCGAGAATCAGCTCCCTTTTGAAGTCGTCTCTGCCATTTATAAGAAAATGATTGGTGATACTGAAAACGTCCCTAGTTTCATAAGGCTGGTGAAGTTCGCTTTTGCCTCTTTAGCACCAAACTTTACCTTTTACAACTTTTACGATGACAATCCACCAAAGCAACCTAAGGATCTAATCCATGTCGTCTACAGTCTTTGTCTTCCCATTCCACCAAGAAATCCCCAAAATGCTTCCCACTGCAGTATACTCCTTGGCCATTTTTGTCCCAATAAAGATGAGGCAAAAGGGGATGAATTGGAAAGTAATAAATGGCTATCACTAAAGCATATCAACAGCGCAACAGAGCTTCAAGAGTTTGGGGTTAACTTTAAAAACACCGGCCAAGTTTACACAATGCCAAAGGAATATACAAAACTCCCATCACCATCAAAAGAGACGAAAGCCCTAATTAGCTTGTTCGATGTAACCTTTTCCAAAGGAGAAATGAGCATACCTTGTATCAAAGTCGATAACTCCACTGAACTCTTCTTCCGAAACATGATCGCCTTGGAGCAGCAGCGCTGCGAGCTAAACCCCAAATACTACACAGATTATGCGAGGCTGATGAGCCAGTTGGTGAAGGCGAATAAAGACATCACATTTCTCCGCAAGAATGGGACCATTCACAGCCTCTTAGGTGAAGATGGGAAGGTGGCCTATATGTTCAACAACATGAGTGTTGAGATAGATGCTTCCACTAACTTCTACTTTGAGTCGTTGTACACGGCTGTGGATGGGCATTGTCGCAATAGGCGTCATGTGTGGAAGCAAAAAGTAAAGAAATTCTTTTACGTTCTGTGGAAAGTGATTTCTATTACCTTGAGCGCTATCTCCTTGTTGCTTTTGGCAATTCATGAATATAATGCCTAAAAAACCAGGATCTAGATTAGCCAGTTTGCAAGGCTTGTATGTGTGTCAACTTTCATCACGACTTTTACTGTCTTTTGCCCATGGAGGATCAACATTGTATATATATATAGTCATTATATTGTTGTTTTGTATTTATGTATATAATCTAATTAGAAAAGTTGTTTGCTTTTATCGGATTATTAATAATAATGGTACGTTGTACTTGTGGGTGATAAATGTCTAATGTTTCTTTAGATGTGAATTGAGCTTTTCTGATCTTCCCCTTGCAATTAAACAACCATGTAACATTTTCCCTTTATTATTATAACATAACATAGGAAACCTAGCTAAGGACATACAACCATCTTTTATTTTTTTGAGTGTCAACTGATTATTAAAAATTTACTTTTAATGGTCCATGCAAAACTGAACCATGATTTGCCACTTCAACAGCCAAATTATTGTGTGGACCATGGTCCACATAGCTGTGTAGACCATAATAAGATACATTTTTAAATAGACTAAAAGTATATATTATTTATGTACTGAATGTACATTATTTGATAGTATATAAAATAATGTACTTTCAGTACTCAAATAATATATTTTCAAATAATGTACTTTACGTACACAAATAATGTATTCATACCAACGTTAGAGTATCCACTGCTGTCTTTTCACAACAATGCATGTGGTGAAATAGTTTGTCACTTTATGCGTAACTTTTTTAAAATAGTGGCTACATTTTATATACCAAGTGTTTTTGTTGTCAAGATTAATGTTGATTTTGTTTTTAATCCAAGCATGTTGAGTCTAGAAAATGAAATAAATTGAAATTTATATTATTTTAAGGATACACAATAAGTATTTATATACAGGCCGACAAGGCCGATTTTTTTATTTGCGGGGCCCTGTGCTAGTAACTAAGTGAGACCCTATCAAAGTATAAATAAACTGCGAATTAAAGAAAAATTGCAAAGATAAAAATGTAAAAAAATCTAATTTTGGGAAAATATAATCACAAATACATATACTAACTATTAGGACAGGGCTGGACTAGGGGCCCCCAAAATTTTGGGGCCCTGTGCGGTTGCACATCTTGCACGTCCTAAAATCCGGCCCTGCAGGCCGGATCAATGAATATTGCAACGGTGACTATTTTGAAATTTATTCATTTTCTAGATTTGCAAGATTAATTGCAACATTGTTGTAGTCTCGCCAACTTTTAAATGTGTAGTGTGTCACGATGTTCTATTGCCCTACATTGATATTTTTAATAGTGAATTTTAAATGTACTTACGTAAGATAATGATCTAATTATCATTTACATATTAAGCAAATAGCAAATAAGACAAGTAAAACAAAGTACCAAGACTTGGTTTATTCAAGCTAAGATATCAAATAGAGTACAATGCATGGATTGAGGAATTAAATCAAGGCATAGGGTAAATGATAAGTGCTCAAATGCACTTCTTTCCATTTTCTATTTCATATCAATTTGGTTTATTTCTTGTTTAGATTGATTGAATTTGGTACTTAGTTCTTTATCATTTGATTTTTAAGTATTTCTAAGCAAGAATGGTAAAAACAAGACAATTCACGGTATATAGTATTTTGACCATAACTATGTCATACAAAGTCCAACTGAGGTGATTCAAGTTCCAATGGAAAGCTAAGGAAGGCCTCTAAAACTTTCATATTCAACACATTTAGAGATTCGAGACGCATTGATGCTAAAAAATCAGAAGATTCAGACGCGCCTTGAGGAATCCGTCATGCAACATGTTGATAGTAGTGTTTTGTTCACATCTCCCTCATATTTACATTATGTGTATTTTTTAAAAAAAAACGTTTTATGCATATGTAAACCTTAAAAAGATTAACATGTAGGTCTTAAATAAGCTCAAAGCTTATTACTTTGAAACTTTATTAATGACCTACATAGGCTTTTAAAAAGCTTCCATGCCAGGCCAGATCAATTGTAGGCTCATGTTTGAGCCTAACAGAAAGCCTACATACATGCCCAAGCCCAGGCTTAGGACTAAGATTTCTATATCATGCCAAGCCTAATTATCTAAAGTTCTGTTCGGCCTAGCCTATTTCCATCGCCTACATGTGAGAGCTAAGTTGTCCTGACGAACCGTTTATAGGGAAGGCGATAGGGACCAAGCTATCCAAGAAGAGGAGGATCCAATCGAGAGGGTTAAGGCATGTATGTAGAAGGTTAGGGGTGTCTATACTTTCTTTACTCATAAAAACAGCCAAAGAATTGAAAGTGGAGACCTGTGATAGCAACATGGGACTCAGGGGCCATTTTATTAGGAAAGCATTGACTTGGGTAGTGAAGGAAGGAGGTTGACCGAAGTCTTATACTATAGGCGGGATGACAAGTATACATGGTGCCCAAAAATATAAAGGAGGAGAGAGAAAAAAAACCGTCGGGACTGCGCATGGTTTGAGGGGAAGAGTAAAATAATGGTAGAGGGTACCATACCAATGGGAATTAAAACCAAAACCTCCAACACTACAACACACGATCCAACCTACCAAGTTACTCCATATCTTTTGTATGAAAGCACGAACACTGGTTGTTATTTCAAATTGGTGAGCGGGTAAAATGGTAAACTTGCCGCTGGCCCCTGATGGAATTACATGCATACAACAAATTAAGGGTTTTATTTTTTGTTTTTTTTTTTTTTTTAGTACTACTGACTCTATTACAATGTAGTATATGTTCATAGCTACTTTCTCAACCTACTGAATCACAACGAGTCAATATTTTTTGTTATTTAATATATTTGATATGCATGTTGATATATAGAATTGCAAATTAAAGAATCATTTGTCATGTACAAATTAAAAAGTGATGTACAAAATAATAGAAAAACGTAACGACAAATGGATAAATGCAAACAACAATATAATAACACTAGCTTTACAATGTTGATAAGCTTGGGACAGAAGACACACACTAGCCATGATGAAATTAAAGTTAATTAAGACGCACACAATAAGCCTTGCAACCGGCTAGATTCAAGTTTTGTTTAACAAAGTAGTATGAAGTACACGTTGAACTACTTCATAGATACAAAGTACGTACATATTTTAATTAGGGACGATTGAAATACGTAGAGGAAGTAGATTCGTTACTTTTTGTAGCTGCTATAATCAACAAGGGGACAGCGATCAAGAGAGTAGCAACCACTTTCAATACTCTGTCACAAGCTCCTGGTTGGTTCCAATAATAACTATAGCTATAGCGAGAATAATGCTCATCCACATCCTTGTACACCGATGCAAAATAGAAGTTAGTGGAAGGAGTATCTACCTCACCATTCATGAGATTGTTGAAAATATAGGCCACCTTTCTATCTTCATCTAAGAGGTTTTGAATGATCCCATTCTTGCGTAGCAAACTCACGTCTCTATTGGTGTCCAACAAGTGGTCCATCAGCCTCGCGTAATCGGTGAAGTATTTGGGGTTTAGTGTGTTGCAGCGCTGCTCCAATGCGATCATGTTTCGAAAGAATAATTCAGTGTAGTTGTCGACTTTAAAGCAAGGTATGGTCATTGCCCCATTATGAAAGGTTATATCGAACAAGCTAATGGCACCGGTAAATTCGGGTGATGGAATATTTTCGTATTTCTTTGGCATATGGTAGACTAGGCCAGTCTTGTAAAATCCAACTCCAACCTCTTTTAGCTCTGTCGCACTGTTCATATGGTTTAATTTTAGCCACATATTTTCTTCATTCCCTTTTGCGGCCTGGGAAATTAGGGTTTGGGCATTTCTCGGAAGACAAAGACTGTAGACAACATGGAGTAGATCCATGGGTTGTTCAGGTTTATTGTCATCATGAAAGTTATTAATGGTAAACTTTGGTGCTAAAGAAGCAAAAGCGAACTTCACCAGTCTTATAAAACTAGGAACTTCATCAGTATTACTCGTAGTCATTTTCTCATAAATGGCTGAGAGGACGTCAAAAGGGAGTTGATTCTCGAACAGAAGCATGTCTTTACGAGCTTTCTTCCCTTCAATGCTACCGCGGGGATCACCATTGCCACCTTCCTTGCATTTCAGAACAAACTCCACCACAAAGCAGCCATCCAGCAACAACATGTCTACCAGCTCTTCATCATTATTAGGGTAGGTAATTCCATTTTCCTTGTAATAATTTTGGACTTTGTCCAACAATTTCATATCTGGATTTTTAAGGTATTCCCGATACTCTTCCACTGAGTGCCCCACTACCCTTTCGAGAAAAGACTTCATATACAAATTCTTGTATTCCTTGTCCTTAACTTGATCAACCTCTTTAGAGTACTTGGGCCCAATGGATACTAAAGATGGTTTATAGCATGAAGTTGATATTTCTATTTCCTGCCAGTGAGGTATTTAAAAATTGAGAAATTATATCTTTGTATCCTATTTTAATTTAGTTCGCTAATTTTTTTTTTTTAGTTTGCCTATTACAATATGTTGGACTGCGGTTGAGTTCAACCCTTGTTCAATTTGAGATCGGACGTTATGACTTATCATAGAGACGTGTGATTAAATGATTAATTAATGATCAACTGTTACTTGTTACCAATTGATTTTAATAAAAATATGGCAACAAAAAAACTCCATAGTTAAGCGTACTTGACTTACAAGATATGTGACTTACTAGGCACTAAGCATAGGAGTCAAGTCCAGTCCCGGGAGGGATTAATGGGCATAGAGGCTAGGCATGTTGTGCAACTAGGTTTTGTGATCGATGGTTGTAAGAGTTCAACACATGCTCAATTCGAGACGTGGCAATATGGCTTATCAGGAGGAATGTGGTTAATATAATTAAATGGTTAATGTCTATTTATTTATCTCTAATGGGCTGTAAGAAGAATTTGACAATTGAGGTCCGAGAGCTGATCTACTGGGAAGTAAGTAAAGGGAAACCTAGATCCAACAAAATAATCATGTATTTATACTATTTTTAAGGGTCTATTCAAGTTCTAGTCTTTCATCCATTCATACTTTTCTTAGCTTTAAAATTAAAGAATTTTAGTTTTAAAAAAAAAATTAAAGAATTTTAACGACATTAAAAGTTTGGAAGCATTTGTTTTAGACTCTTTAAAAATCGACTGGTATCCCACTAGGACTTTTATAGAGTTTTTAAAAGTCTATGCATATTTAAAAATGTATTAACTTTTACCGACTTCATCATATTAGGATTTATGTAAACTTTTTTCTTACAAATATAAATACTTAAAATCTCACACCTCAATCCCAAAGTTGAACTAAGCATAGGAGCCGAGTCCAGTCCCAGAAGGGGATTAATGGGTGTGGAGGCTATCAGGCATACTGTGCAAATAGACTTTTTCCTTTGTCTGAACTACACAAACTTTTCATTTATTCTTGTCAAAATTTACGTCATAACTTTCATAAATACTCATACTTTTTTTATTTTATCTTTCATTTTTTTCTTTTCTAGTCACATCCTGGTCATAAAAACTTACAGACACATTTTATAGACCCGTACAAAGTTTATGAAATTTTAAATGATTTTTTGAAAGTATAAAAAAATGTTGTGAAAGTCATTTAAAGTATATTATATTATGATAGACTTACAGATGTTGTCGAAGAGTAATTAATTAAAGATTTATGCAATGAATTTATAGAGTAAGAATTCATAAGCTTTTGTAGTGTATATATTGAGACCTCAATTGCCATTATATTTAAACTATTCATCTTGTAAACTCTTATTGATATTCTAAAATATTAATTTTTTCTATAAGATTGATTATATAATGAAATTTTTGCATTTAAATTCTTAAAATAGAGAGAAATTTTTGTCTCATACATAATAGATCAATTTGTAATAAAATGTAAATTTTAATTAAAGTAATATAGATTTGGAATAGGAAATTAAAATTAACATTGAATAAATTAAAATGTACAAATTATCAATGCATATTATTACACTAACATAATTTTTATTCCCATTATAATTTTATCCATATTGACTCTTATTATATTTATATATAAATATATATTAGTATATAGATATGTAAAATTACCACAATGTAATTCTAGATGTCGTCGAAAAATAGATTCAGAATGCTAACCTTTCCATTATCAATTTCTCTGTTGCTCGTTTGATCATTTAAGTCGCCTATGTCCAAAGCAACCTCATGTCGCTCTTCCTGCTTCCGTTCATGTAAATGATATATTATAAGAGAGCATACTTCGTTAATTCTCATATCAAACGCTTACCACTACGTCAAAAAATTATAGTTACTAGTGAATGTGAAATTTTATTTCTTTTATAATTGTAAAGCAATTAACATCACATTTTGATCATAGTTGCAGTAGGCGCTACGCTAGTCGGGCATTAGACTAGCGCCTAGCACCTAGGCGGCGACATATAAAAACAAAAAAATAGTGCATGTGTGTGGGTGTATGTAAAATAAATAAATTTAAATATATATAAATATAATTAAAAAAATTAACAAGGCCGACTCGCCCGAGTTAACTCCGGTAACTTTGCCGAGTTGACCGCCTAGGGAGCAATTCATTTCGACCTAGGGACGCCTAGCACCTAGGCGGCCAATTTTTGCAACAGTGAATGACATGATGCTAGACTCGGCTCTCCGAGCCATTACCCAATTAACATAAGGGTTTGATTCAAATTATATCACACAACTTCAGGAATGTGGTATGGTAATAACATATTCCCTTGTTTGGTTCAAGGGAATATGAAATTATGGGATGTGAGATAACTTTCGGTAGATTTCATTAGAATCAAATTTCCCCAACATTGGTAGGTTATATGTGATTTTCGTTAATGTTATATTATCTCAAAATATCTCTTGAAACAAATTAAACACCCCTTTAGATTTGAGTTGTTGATTACATTTTTCAAGACATTTAACATCATGACAAGTTCTGAAAATCAGCAAAGCTACTTTTCGAGACATGATAATATCTTTTACCAAAAAGGTATTGGTTAAGACCCAAAAGTCAATTCCATGGAACTTAAAAGGAGAGATTATAACTTTTAGACACCTATCATTTTAGAGAGCACCAATGGGCAATGGATAAATTCAAAGTCGTTTAAATTGTTAGCACACAAACTCTATAAACAGAGCCACTCACGTAAGGCTTAAAGAGCTAGTTAAAGAAAAGGCAAGTATTGAGAGTTAATAAGTATGCAAACAAGCTTTCCATTGGGCCAATGGATACCAATAAAGATTAGTTTATAAATGTTGCACTTCCAAGGATGGAAAATTATTCGGTCAACCCGGGTTCACCTTGCTAGGTGGATCCGAGTCCAAAGATACACTATTTACATGTTGAATGTTCACAGTTTACTTCTTTAAAATTTACAATTTGTTAAAACATTGTATTGTATTCAAAAGTTTTCAAAACGTAGAAACACAAATTATATTTTAGAAGTTCAAAATTCTAATACCAAACATACAAAATAAACCAAATAGAAAAAATGTAATAGAGTCATTAGTACTCATAAAAAGATAATTTTAAGGTCAGCCAAATATTTCTTTTTTAAAAATATTTTTCAGAAAATGAGTTATTTTTTAAAAAAACATTTTCTAAATTTTCTAATGAACCTAAAAGTGACACGTTAGATTACAATCTAACGTGGACCAAATCTAGTGGGTACATAATCTAAATTTAAAGGGAAATAATTTCAGTTTTTTTCACAACTAAGAGTGCACATTCTAATTAAATGATTTGATAGCCCGGAAAATGATTTCCGAACATTATTTTTCGAGTGTTTGATGTTTGGCATGCTTTGGAAAATGTGGTCAATAGAAAATGAATTTCGTTGACCACGGAAAATAGGCTAGTTTTTTCAGAAAATGACTTCCGGACAAAAAGTTAGGAAGTCATTTTCCAGAACTGGACAATGGCTTCCTGCCAGAGAGGGACGGCATTTCCGCCGGAAACCAGGGCCGGCTCTGGTTTCCGGCCGAACCAGAGCAGATCCGCTCTGGTTTTCAACGGAATGGTTTCCGTTCGTCGTCGCTCTTTGCTGCTCTTGTTTCAGTCAGAAATCAGAGCAGCGACGGTTTAAGTTTTTTTTTTTTTTAAATAAATATTATTAGTTTATATATTTTATATTTTAAATAAAATTATAAAAATATATAATTATACATTTCTACTTATTTTTCACTCAATTTCGTGAAAATGAACCAAACACACAAAGACAATTTTCCATGATGCAATCAAAAACTGGAAATGAAATCATTTTTCAAAAGCTATTTTCCTACTTTTCAAACACACCCTAAAACACATTTATTAGAAATTGGTGCAGGGCGAACCGACCTGATAGCCCTGATGAGACCGAGCCCAGGCTGCTAGCAAAGGCTTCTCTGGATCTTCGTGATCCTGTTCTTGTAATTGGTAAATTATAAGAGGTGATATTTCATTACTATATGACTAATCATTTTCAATTTGAAACAACGTTTAATGATTCAGCAACATAATATGCACTATTAAATCTTTCATTTTGCTAATACTTTCATAAATCGATACTTCTAGTTTCAAAATTAAAAGAAAATAATACTTTTATTCTTCAATTTTACTCGTTATCACTTTCATTGCTTATGAAATAATGATTTTGGCAAAGTGACTTTTATAACGCAACCCTAATACAAGTTTAGAGACAAAAAAAAAAAAAAAAAAAAAAAAAAAAAAAAAAAAAAAAAAAAAAAAAAAAATACTCCGCAAATAGTGTACTTGAGGAATGAAAGTGATATGTTTTAAAAAATAATAATAATTTTGCAACAAAAAGTAGCATTTTCCTTGTACTCTTTTACACTAGTAAAGGGAATAAAAAATCAATTAAGCTAATATAACTAAAGTCTCATTCTTGAAGGTACTAGATGGGCTTGGAGCAAGGGTAATTTGGAAATTAAAGAAATGAATGTATTAATCACTTTATGAATAAATTTATTTTATACGGAGTATATAAATTGTGTGGGAGTTGTAATTGTATCAATTGTATGTTATGAGTAACTTCACTTTGCAATGTGGACTTTGGTCCAAAAATTATATTTATAGTTAATATATTATGTATTTTCATTTAATAAATTATATATCAATAAATAAATTAAATGCAGATCATTTGTAAACTACAGATACATAATATATTAATTATAAGTACGTACTATGTTAGTTACAGACACATAAAATGTTAACGGCTTATTATGTATTTGTAATTTAATTTATTTACAAACACATACATCGGTTAACTGCATACACATAATATTTTAATTTGAGATACGTAATATGAATATCATTTTAGACCAAGGTCCATAATGTAGAGTGCAGACCCTAATCTATTATATAATATTATTTTTTTTGTGCTTATATAATTTGCTTAATTGTAGGGTGTTAAACATATTTCATTTTTTTAAAAATAAAAATTAAATAACTAAAATCAATGCCAAGACCTTGTAGTCTAGTGGCACCAAGTTGCACTCTCAAGGTTGAAAGTTCGAGTCTTAGTAGAGACGGTATTGACTTTTTGTTCTTCAGTAAGTTGAGAAAGTCGTTACGAACAGATACTCCATTATAATAGATTCAGAAACTAAAAATCAATGAAACCTTGGAATGTAAAGTAGATTTCATACCGCTATTTCAGTAGTGGTCAAGTCCGGGAGATCAGAACAATCAGAAGTAGTGCCAGTATAACTGTCTGCCATCCCACCTTTAATGCAAGGATGAATAGCATTTTTTGAAAAATAAGTTAAATTCCATAAAGAAAATTAGCACCATTTTATTAAAGAACTGTAAATGGACTGGAATTTGCAGTGGGACAGAAGAGAGAAAAGAAGAAAAAATCAGCTTGATTGGCGTGAATAGTGACCGCATACTCTTATTCCTTAAGAGGGGTCGGGAGTTCGAATCCCACTTTACTCCTTAATTGGGCTAGCCCGATTCAAACGTGGATTAGTACGGACATAAAAGGTGTCTCTTATTGTTAGGGAAGAAGAAAAAGTAGTCAGGACGTAAAGGTGCCTCCTACTCTTAGAGAAGAAAAAACTTACTATAAATATAGGAAAAAAACAGCAAGTTTTTATGCGTACCTGATCTGAGGATAGTCCTACAATTGAGAGGTTGAGATCAGAGTAATGTTATTGTCTGAATGCAATTAGATAATATCAATGTAGTCGGAGTGATGTATTTATAGATAAGAATTCCGATTTCCAAATGAGAGTTGAGAGTAATGTTATTGTCTGAATGCAAGTTGATAATATCAATGTAGGGGTTAATGATTGGAGTGATGTATTTATAATTTTATTTTTTTTGGAAGAATATTTATAATTTTTTTTTAGTACTATTGACTATGTTCGAACCTGATACCTCTCAAATGAACTTTTTAAGATAAGATAATGTATTTTATGTGTTAGAATAATGAAATTTTTGGGATAAGATAATGTAATTTATGAGTTAAAAAATGTACTTTTATGTGTTAGAATAATTTACTCTATGTATTAGAATAACATACTTTATATATGTTAGAATAATAAAATTTTTAAAATAAATAATATATTTTATGTGTTAAAATAATATATGTTACATGTTAAAATAATTCACCTTACAAATTAAAATAATGTAGTTTATTTATTTTTGGACGGTCGTACACGCGTAATAATTATGGGTCTTTGTCCAGAAAGAGATTTGGACGACCGTGTCCACTGTCCAGCTTCCCAAACCGCGTTGAACGAATGCATCTATTCCCATTGATGTGTTTTAAATACTAGATTTATTTGTGGAAAAAATTTAAATATTTATGCCTTAAAAAATTTATATCTAATTTTTTTTTTAAAATTTTGTGGGAAAAGAAATTCAAATTTTTACAAAATTATTTCCAAACCTTTAAAATTTGGTAAATAAATTAAAAAAAAAAAAAACAAAACAAAACATAAAACTTTGCGTGTGTTAACAATTATACCAAATTATACATAGCAATTCTAATAAAACTTTAAAATTTGACAAACTAATATCAGTATGTTATAACTTATAACAATTATAATTTTCGATACAAATAAGTTTAAAAATTACAACATAATATCATTTTTTAAAATATAATATAACAAAATATCTACTTTATAAAACTAAAAATTAAAAATTAAAAATTAAACTCTTACAAAATTTTTTTTACCTATATAAAAGCATGTTCAAATTTTAAATTTTGTTATTGCTAATTCTTTTGTTTAAATAAACTACGCTACATGTATCTTAAATGAAAATTTTAATAATATTACTTATTAACAACATTTCAAAAACCGAGTATATATATTTTGAAATTTTAAAATTCTAAGTGTCAGTATTAATTTGTTTCCATCAATAAAAATTATTTTTTTAAAATGAAGTTCTTCTCATTCTCCCTGGTGGCAAATTATTGTGTGTAGTGTGGTCTATATAGCTGTGTGAACCAAAAATATAATGTACATTTTTAATATACTAAAAGTATATTATTTTTGTACTAATGGTACATTATTTGATAGTATATATACTATAACGTACTTTCAAATATTGTACTTTACGTACAAAAATAATGTATTTTAGCATATTAAAAAAGTATTTTTTTTTATTTATGGTCCACACAGGTGTGTAGAGTGTAGACCATGGTCCATGTAATAAGAAAAATACTTCATGTACTTCCAAAAACATACTCCAAACTTTTACTTCCAGTTGTGTTCAAATTTAATTGAAAGAAGAAAAAAATGTATGGATAAATATCATGACCCCTTTTAAATTAGGCAGAAGGGTCAAATAGGTCTATGTAATACAACTGATTGTTCATCCAGCACCATGAACTACAATATGGTCCATCTAGACCCTCAAACTTATTATTTTGGAGCAAGCAAACCCTCTAACCAATTTGTGACCTGTAATTGCAGGTATTACAGGTCATCTAGAGTTCCGGCCAACTCCAGCGAACCTCCGATGAACATTTAACCAAATTCCGGCAACTAAAGTCATAATATCAACGACCGACAACCGTTGACTATTGTTGTCGCCGGTCACATCCTGCCGAAGAAGGCTGGTCGCCATCTCCAGCGATTGGAGATGGCGACCAGTTGGTCACCTTGGCCTTCTCCACTGCCGGAGATGGCGACCAAGTTGGTCTCCTTTTGCACGGCCAGAGAAGGCGACTAGCCATCTTTGGTAGAACGCGACCGGAGACAGCGACAATCAACGATCGCTGGTCGTTGATATTGTGACTATAGTTGTCGGAATTTGATCGGATGTTCGTCGGAACTCTAGATGACCTGTAATACCTGCAATTACTGGTCACAAATTGGTTAGAGGATTTGTTTGCGCCAAATTAGATTGATTATATTGTAGTTCATGGTACTGGATGATTGTTCATGGTACTGGATGAACAATCAGTTGTACTACATAGACCTATTTGATCCTTCTGCCTTTAAATTAAGCAATAAAGATATGTCATAAGGGTATAGAAAATAAGAGTAAGAATTAGTAACTCATGTATAATTACTCATGTAATAATGATTGCCCCTTGATGGATAATACACTAGGCTTGGACTACATGGACCGGCCCAAGAAAGCAATTGGATCAAGAAAGCCCAAGAAGGACCCTCAACACAAAGCTATAGAAGAGTTCGATAAGGATTAGACTTAGCACTTGTAATATTAACAAGTTTAGGGCTTATTAGTTATAATGTAACAGAGACTCCCAATATGGAGCGGTCCAGGATTCTTATTCCTTGTAGGGCTCTAGGCCCAAAATATGTATAAATAGACCCTCCACACACGGAGAAAGGACAAGTGATCCTGAGCAATACAATACCTATATTCTTTCACTATATTTTCCTACATACTTCCTATATTCTCGCTATTCTAACAGGTAGTGTTGGCCTGCCTTTGACTACCCAAAAGTCATAAAACCAACATTGGCGCCGTCTGTGGGGATCGATACGAATAGTCTCGTGATCTCTACCTTTCACCGATCCTCAAAATTCTCACATATGATCTTTGTGAATCTCTACGCCCTCCAAGGAAATATTTTGGTATCCTTCAAGGTAAGTACAATTTTGGTGGGCAAAGCATGGGAAATATATTAGGAAAGCATGCACGAGCACATATGGCAACTTGAATATCTAAGATAACCTTGTCAATTTGGAATTCCAAGACCTTGTGGAATTCACAGTGTTGAATTGCAAATTAAACTAGCATCGTTAAGAGGCTGTGGAAAGCATACGGATGCAATCTCTCTCAGTTGGATGCTCTGTGATTCATCGCAAGGAGTACGAGAATTGCATTAATTACCTTGAAGACACAAGATTACGACGTAATTAGCGTTTTGGATCGGATGCTCTGTGCAGCATTTTGCGTGACTGCATCGAGTTCTCATTCGGACCTGCATCAAGTTTGGATCGATATGAATAGTCTCGTGATCTCTACTTTTCACCATCGATCCTCGATTCAAATCATTTGGACCTGCATTGGTTCTGACTTCCTAGTGACGTGCTCCCCATATCATCAGGAGGTAATTAAGGCATACAGATTAGAGAGGTGAAGCATTATCGGTTATTCAAGTTAGAGATTACACGGAACCAAGTAAGTCTTTATCCTTATTCTTGTTTTAATTAAGGATCCATGATCATGAACATTGTTTAGTTGATTGAGTTGATTTACATGTGATTCATTGTTAATTGTGCTTCTGCATTCAAATTATAAGCGCATAAACGTTTTAATTAACATTTGATATCGGAGTCTTAAATTGATTAATCACTGAAATTAGGGTTCATGATATTTAGGGGTTTTTAATTATAAGATTTTATTGTGGGTTTGTTATTATCATTATACTAGTATTTTCGCCCGTGCGTTGCACGGAATGTATTCGTTATAATATTTTAAGAATATTTGAATCAATATACAATTATATAAATTATAACATCGAATATTATATAGCGCAATTGATGAAATTTTTTGGATCGATTATGTTTTTCTTTTATATGTTTTCATTACTTGAATTAAAGCAAATAATTGTCCAATTACCTATGCGATGCACAGATAAATTTTTTATTATATATTTAGATAAAAAATATATATATAACATTGAACGTGTGCATTTATTTGATTATAAGATTAGTGCAAAAGTATTATTTAATTAATTAAATAATATATGACTTGTTTATCTACAATTATTTTAAAAATATTGATATGTAATATGACTTATGTAATTATATTATTACTAAAATAAATATGGGAAAAATGAAAAATAATTTAATTATAATTATTACGGAGTATAAAAATAAATTCAATGACATGTTTAGCTTAATTACCATAATAATTATTAGGCAATTATTATTAGTCAATTACACTAATATATGTGCAATTATACTTTTATACATACCTTAAATATAGTTATTTTCACCATATCGCGTTTAGTTTTTTCTTCCTCCTCAATGTTTGAATGAATTAATTGTAATTATTATTAAAAAAATTCTAACAACACATGTTTAATTATTTTTTTTAAAGTTTAAATAATTTAAAGTTGTGATAAAGTACAAATAAGCCATCGTACTATTTGGGAAACAACAATTAGGCCATCGTCAAATATATAACACCCAAATAAGCCACTGAACTTGGTAAAAAAGAGCAATTAAGTCACTAAACCCGTAAAAAAGAGCAATAAATTTTTAACAGGTTAACTTCAAATTAAAGTACAAATAAGCCACTGAACTATCTGGGAAACATCAACTAAGCCATCAAACATTCCTAGTCCCTTGGCGAATTAGTCAGTTTTCTTTTCCATTTTATATTTACTATTGTTTGGATAGAAATTTTAAAAATATGATTTTATTTTTGTTAATAGTAGTATAGATATAGAAGTATAGATAAGTATTTGAATTATTATTATTGGTGTAAATAATAATTAATCAAATATTTTTTCTTATAAAATTACGCAAAATTTGTTTCCATAATTCTCACAATTATAATGGTTTAATTATTCTCGGAATTTGGGAAATAAAATTTTTTAACCAATTAAACTTTATTAATTTTTACTAATTAATTAATAATAATATTAGTTTGTGCGGAAAAGTTGAATGGAATGATTTTACTTTTATTAATAGTATTGATACCTGAATATAGAAACAATATTATCAATTAATAGATATTAGTTAATTTTCATTTTACATTTTCTTACCAAATAAGCTTTATTAATTATTTGGCCAATAAAATATTTAATTAATTGATTGCAAAAGTTTGGGCGGGAGAATGAAATAGGAGGATTTTACTTTTATATATAGTATAGATTTATATTGATAGATTTATAATCAAAAATTTACATTTAGAAATTAAAAAATTAGCATTTAAATTTTGTATAATTAATGTAGTGCATATATATGTATTTAAAAAATTTCTAAATATTTATGAACACATATTTTGTGAATTTTATAATTTCATTTCCTTAATTATATATTTCATATTTTATTGATTATAATTTAATGAAATTGTCAAAAATATTTCCACGGAAGAAATATTATATTTCTCAATGAAGTTAATTATAATAATTATAATTATCAAATATTATGGCAATACCATAATAATTTCATTAAATATATCAATTATAATATTTTTTTTCTCTTCTAATATTAAAATATATTACAATAACTTAGCATAATAATTAATGAAATTGCCACAATTTTGGAATATATTACCATAAAATTACCATAATAGTTACATGAAAAAAGTGAAAAATTACCAGAATAATTACCATTAATAAATATTAAGAAATTAAATTTAAAAATATTTATATATTAAAGTAAGTATAATTTATTTTGTGTCAATAATATTACAATGAAAAATGTGAAGAGAATTATAATAAATAATTATTACGCAATAATATTAATAATTAATTATTAAGGCATGCATGATTTATTTTGTACTAATAATATATAATAAATAAGATATAATATTATTAAATCGAAATTATTAAAAATAATGTGTCCACAGTACAAAATAAATTATACTTGCCTTAATAATTAATTATATTAATATAATTGCGTAATATAAATTTACAATTATAGCTTTGTATAAGAAAAATATAGAAACTTGAATGGCATATACAAACCTCGAAGTCAACATATACTGACTATGAGTTAAATAAAACCCTAAAAAATTATCAAAATCACCGTCATCATCATCCTCGATCGCATCTCCATGCTCTTCCATAAACTAAAGCGTTAGGGTTCTGTTACCGAGCATCTTCCTCCTCATTTACCTTTTGTTGAAGCAGAGTCTCCTTAAGTATCTTCGAGCTCATACCAAGTGATATAAACTGCAAAAAAATATTGAAGTACAGGGGAATATAGTTAGAAAAATGTAGAAAATTCATACGAAAAGAACGTAAAGAGATGAATCTAAGCGCTCTGCATTGTCTTCTACTATTACTGGTGAGATTTGGAAGCTTTTGATCGTTTGATTGATGAGGCAACGAAAATAGAATTATACTGATGCAAAAAAATAAAAAAATAAAAAATGATAGGAAAGATACAGGGTGGAGAAGCCCTATTGATTTGGAGAAAGAAATGATGAGGGAAGCTACGGATAAATTGGTTGTATTTATATGAGGAAAAAGACTAATTCAAAAGGAAAGTATAATAATTTCCTTATAGATATTTAAATATTAACTATATACATAAATATATACATCCGTTATAGTTTTCCTAATTATATAATTATAATAATTCCTAATTTCCTAACGTACATATATAATTATATATTGATTTGCAGTTATATAGATATATAGGGTATGATTTCTTCTTCTTATTATATACACATATTTAATTGACTTAATTTTTTTTATTAATTATTATATTATTACTAAAAACCAAATAATATGTAAAAACCAAAAGTAATGCTACACATTTTACTTTTTGTTCACAAAATCTTTTACTATGTATTGTTGTTTTATTTGGTTAAATCACAATCAAATTGGTCAATTTATAATAACAAATGAATATAAAAGGATTTTAACATTTATCACATTTTAAATCAGTTAATAAAAAAAATCAGTTAATAAAATATTGGGTAAAAAATAATTCAAGTAACTTTTTCAATCCAAAAAATGAAATCACATATATAATTATGTTATGTTATTAAAAAATTATTAATAACATTTATAATTATTAATGTATTTATTAATATCACATATTCATTGTATTTATACTATTACATATATATCACCAAATATATCACACCAATTATATCTTCAATTATTCAATCACCAATTAATATTACCATATTATATTACCTTTTTAACATTTTAATTAATTAATAAATCCAATCATCAATTATTCAATCACCAATTAATATTACCATATTATATTAACTTTTTAACATTTTAATTAATTAATAAATCCAATTATTCAATCACCAACATTTAACCATAATAAATTAATAATTAATAGATTAGGAAATTAATTAATTAATAAATAAATAAAATAATATATTTACGAAAATGCCACTAACTTTGGGCGGGAAACTTTAGAAGGAGGATAATGTTATTATATATAGATAGATATAATATTTTTGGCGTTTGTCAATCACTGAAATCAGCAAACATACCTAATTACGAACTGTGTCGTTGACGATGGTTTAAAGTGAATGCTAATAACATTTGTTATCACTGGAATCAACAAACCTATATGTTGTATATGTATGCGTTGTTTATGTACATATATTTATATTTATTAATTTGCATGTTTCTATGAATCAATATATGTACATTGTACGTACTGTTTATACATATAATACATAACTACATGCATGTTAGTTATTGGCCTAAGGTTCTTGTACGCACTGTGTATAATTTGTATCATGTATATGATTTGTGCTATATGATTTCACACTATCAATCATGTATTATATGTTATAAGAGAACGACATATCAATTAAGGCTTGTTCACATACATAAATATGTTCGTGGAATCAAAATCAATTGAAACCAACAAATATATACATGTACTGTTTGATTATATATAAGCTGATTTAGTTGGTTTCTGGAATCGAATATTACGTATGTGTACTCCTATTGCTGGATTATTTGTATGAATGTTAGAATAAACTACTGCAATGGAATCAAACTTGGAATCACGAACGGCTATGGTGGCGTAGCTGGGTTCCCACGGCGGAGGGCAACAGGCAATAAAAAAAAAAAAAAAAAAAAAAAAAAAAAAAAAAGCCAGTGGCAGACTCGTATTCCCACCATCGCGTGGAAGAAACGCATACTCACTAGCAATGAAAAAAAAAAAAAAAAAAAGCCAGTGGCAGACTCGTATTCCCACCACCGTGTGGAAGAAACGCATACTCACTAGGCAATGAAAAAAAAAAAAAAAAAACAGAACTCGTATTCCCACCAAAGAAACGCATACTCACTAGGCACCCCACACCGAGTGGAAGACGTACACCACCACCGAGTGGAAGACGTATACCCACCACCGAGTGGAAGACGCCCACCACCGAGTGGAAGACGTATACCCACCACCGAGTGGAAGACGTACACCCACCACCGAGTGGAAGACGTATACCCACCACCGAGTGGAACGACCGTGGAAGACGTATACCACCACCCGAGAGTGGAAGACGTATACCACCACCACCACCGAGTGGAAGACGTATACCCACCACCGAGTGGAAGACGTATACCCACCACCGAGTGGAAGACGTACACCCACCACCGAGTGGAAGACGTATACCCACCACCGAGTGGAAGACGCCCACCACCGAGTGGAAGACGTATACCCACCACCGAGTGGAAGACGTGAACCCCAACCACCGAGTGGAGCGTATACCCACCACCGAGTGGAAGACGCCCACCACCGAGTGGAAGACGTATACCCACCACCGAGTGGAAGACGTGACACCACACCGAGTGGAAGACGTATACCCACACCGAGTGGAAGACGTACACCCACCACCGAGTGGAAGACGTATACCCACCACCGAGTGGAAGACGTATACCCACCACCGAGTGGAGGACGTACACCCACCACCGAGTGGAAGACGTACACCCACCACCGAGTGGAAGACGTATACCCACCACCGAGTGGAAGAGTATATCCACCACCGAGTGGAAGACGTATACCCCCCACCGAGTGGAAGACATATACCCATTAGCCAGTGGCAGACTCGTATTCCCACCACCGAGTGGAAAACATATACACATCACCCATTGGAAGACATTTACCCATTAGCCAGTGGTAGACTCGTATTCCCACCACCGTGTGGAAGAAACACATACTCATTAGGCAATGGAAGAAAAAAAAAATTCTATTTACAGATTGATCGAAACAAAAAAGCACAATTATACTTTCCCGAGACTTTGTATTCACAAAATCCCAAGAAAGTGGAGGACTGGATGATGGATAATACACTAGCCCTGGGCCACATGAACCGGCCCAAGAAAGCAAGTATACTTTCTAGAGACTTCGTATCCACAAAGTCTCAAGAAAGTGGGGGACTGGATGATGGATAATACACTAGCCCTGGGCTACATGAACCGGCCCAAGAGAGCAAGTATACTTTCTAGAGACTTCGTATCCACAAAGTCTCAAGAAACTGGGGGACTGGATGATGGATAATACACTAGGCTTGGACTACATGGACCGGCCCAAGAAAGCAATTGGATCAAGAAAGCCCAAGAAGGACCCTCAACACAAAGCTATAGAAGAGTTCGATAAGGATTAGACTTAGCACTTGTAATATTAACAAGATTAGGGCTTATTAGTTATAATGTAACAGGGACTCCCAATATGGAGCGGTCCAGGATTCTTATTCCTTGTAGGGCTCTAGGCCCAAAATATGTATAAATAGACCCTCCACACACGGAGAAAGGACAAGTGATCCTGAGCAATACAATACCTATATTCTTTCACTATATTTTCCTACATACTTCCTATATTCTCGCTATTCTAACAGGTAGTGTTGGCCTGCCTTTGACTACCCAAAAGTCATAAAACCAACACCCCTAGTTGGGGTGGGGTAAATTCCTTGGACAAGAATCAAAAGATGATTGAGCGTGTGTGAATTCTGCAGCAGACTTGTGGGCCTTATCTATTCCATCTCTTGAGCCTCAACTATCTTAGAGCATCCTTCCTCATTAGTTGATATTGGCACAAAGTTTTAGAACAAAAAATTAATGCATGAATTTTTTCTAAATGGGAATTGGTAGATTTTGAAGATATTTTTCTCCTGCAAATGTTAAGGTTTTGGTAGAAATTGGTGGGGTCTACTGTAGGATTTAATTTGCGCCTCACATGCGCGAGGCGCAAATCATGCGTCACGCAGGCGTGTGACTACTTCTTCTTCTTCTTCTTTTTTTCTTTTTTTCAGTTTTTTTTTTTGTTTTATTTTTTCCTTTTATCATTTTCCTCCACCCCATTTTTTCTTTCATAATCACACTTACAAAAACTACACAAAAATCACACCCGAGTTTAACTATTGTGGAAGGCCTTATCAATGGAGTTTATTCACGATTTTTTAGGAGTTTTTGTATGTGTGATTAGGAAAAAGAAAATGAGAAGAGATGAAAAAACAAAACAAAACAAAACAAAACTGATTTTAAAAATTAAATAAATAAAAATAGGAGCTATCAGGCGCCTCTGGTGGCTGTCACGCACGTTTTTATGGTGCTGATACTGTTAGAATTTGCAAAGGTCATTTTGGCCATTTATATATTTTATATTAATAATATTATTAATAGTATTATTATATTAATAAATAAAATAAATAACTTTTTTATAAGGTGCTGTGATAGTGGGCCATTTTTTAAAGAAGTGAGAGAATTGTATGAATGAAGAGTGAATAGTAATTAATTGCAAATTTAATTATATATACTCCGTACCATTTTGGAAGTGAGAAAATTTTATGTATACGGATAACCTTTTATCTTGTAGACTAGCTAGAAGCTATCTCTTCAGGTCGAAGCACTAAAAGTCACAATTGTTGTATTTTTGTCGATCGAGGGAATCTACTACTTCTACAACAACTCCGCTTCTCGCTCGAGTGCTATAGATTCCATAAGACAAAAGAGCCCTGTCATACGATCCATGAAAACAAGGGCTTGTTCACTTGTTGGTAGGTTGGAGGATTAAAAACATGACTCTTGCTTTCTAATTGGCACCTACTTCTATCAAAATGATCAAGCGGAACTTCTATAAGTGTAGTGCAAGGAATCCGCTTCGCAACTTTTTACTTCTTGTTCATGCTAAATAATGGCTTATTGTATAATAAGTTGATTCTCCTTCTTTCTTATTTGAGGATTTAGCCATGGTTGATAGTTTATTTTAGTTCAAATTTATTTTAATCTTTATAAAGAGTAATATAAACAAAATACTTTACAACTCCTATTTTAATATTCATCTTTATTCAAGTTTGTACCATCAGTTGAGTTCGTTAACTAGCATAGTTGAAGAAAATGCTGGCATTAATTTTATGAGTGGGCAAGTGTTCATAACTTGTTTTGGGTGTATTAGTTAACTTTTTACATTGTAAAAGCTTAATATTAATGTATTAGTTTAACTAATTAATTTTGTTGGTACAAAAATTATTGTTTTTATGTAATTGGCATATATTGATCCATGAAAGGAAGAAATAAGTTTTGATGTAATTAACATGCATGCATACATGTGTAGCACAAAAGAAAAGAAGAAGAAATGTACACGCAAGGATGAATATGTGGCACAAAATGAAATGAAATGAAATGGGAAAATGCAGTGCATGCGTATGAAAATGTGTGGAGCATATGAAGAGTGGTTGATGAGTCTGGCAAGTGGCAATCAAAGATTTATTCCTAAAAATCTTTGTGTGAACCAGATTATTTCTCTCTCCCATATTCATGCAAAGTGTCTGAAAATGGGATGGAAATTCCTAAAAACAAGGCTCTACAAATACTATAAAATGGGAGCCTTGTAATGAGATTAAAGTGAAGTTTCAGGGAGTAACAATTCAAGAGTCAGTGACTACACAAAAGAAACTTCAAATGTTCGGTTCTAGAAAAGAGTACTAAATTTGGAGAAGCAGCTCCGTGCAGTACAAGTACACCTTGTGTCGAAATCCAGGTTGGCATACAATTTGTGTAATTGATAGATTAGTTCAAATTGTATTTAAAATTTTCTTACTGAGTTATTGTATAAGGTTGGCGTTAAAATAGGTGGTAGGCCTAGTTTTGTAAATCGGTTGAACCTTGTACTTGTAAAAACCAGCAGGTTGATCTAGTGGAAAATTTTGGGGGTGGCCCCGCAGATTAGAAGTGTTCTCCGAACTGCGTTATTAAATATTTGGTGTACTTATTTGGTGCGTTCATATTTTTACATTATATCTATTAGGAGTGTTATCAGGAGTAATTGTCTCTTACCTAATTCCCTAGTTAAATATAGTGTTTATTCGTTGATATTCTGCATTACATACTTACAAATTTTAAAACAAAACTTGAGTTAGCATGACATATTATATTATATATATATTGATTTAGCAGTGACAGTTTAGCACCACGTCATCAAGGATAATGGAAGAATTTTGTTAGTAACCATAATTATACTTAGATTTTGATGATGAGTCTGAACCATCGAATTCAAGGCCACCGGAGCAAATTCGCAAGCCAGATTTGAAGTATGAAGTCTGGGCAGAGGTTCAAGGCTTCCATAGCTCGTCCCATCATCTTCGTTGCTGGTTGAGGAGAGAGGCAGAGGTTTAAGGCCAAACGGAGGGGCAGGCAACGACGAAAATTTCTAGGCTGCATTGCTCCATTCTTGGTGGTAGGCAATGGCGACGGCTCGTCTGTGGTAGGCGACGGCTTCTGGGCTTCGTTCTTCGGCGAGTGACGGCGACCAGATTTGATACGACCATTTATGTTTAGGTGACGACATTTTTTTTGGGTTATACGGCCGGCTGCGGAGAAGGCCGATTTCAACCTTCTTCGATGCGCCCGGGCGCCGCCTAGCGCCTAATCAACGCCTAGGCGCAATTTTTGTAACCTTGGTGGACACTCATCAGTTGGGTCCTCAAGTTATCTTTAGAAGAGTCCAAAGCCACTTCATCAACAGGAGAACCAAAGTAAACCGGCTATGTCTTTGAAGCAATGAGATGAAGACATTTGGATTTCTCCCCACTATTAAATAAATGAAGGACACATACTGTTGCACCACCTTTCTTTTCAAATCGCGCGAACTCGATCTGAGAAAAAAGACAATGAAAATTACAGAAGAAGATAAAATAGTACAATTGCAATTTGCAACACGGTGGAGTCAGTAGTAGAATTGGACACCTATTGCACTGGGGCAACGAATTTATTCAAATTTCTAGAATATTACAAGCCTACCCTCATCTCTATTCTATAAATAGAGGTCTTTGAAACTCAAAAAAGTGGCTTGCTTGATTATTGGCGGGAATTATTGCTTACTTGTCTTACTGAATTACTGTGTATTTTGAATTTTTAAGAGAGAGATATACGGAGCTAACAACGTTCATATGCCAACTAGAGGCCAAATAGAGTACAATGCATTGAGGAATTAAATCAAGGCATAGGGTAAGTGATAAGTGCTCAAATGCATTTATTTTCATTATCGATCTATTTCATATCAATTTGGTCTATTTCTTGTTTAGATTTATTGAATTTGGTATTTAGTTCTTTATCATTTGGGTTTTAGGTGTTTCTAACCAAGAATGGTAAAAACAAGACAATTCACGATATGCTAGAGTATTTTGACCATAACTATGTCATACAAAGTCCAATTGAGGTGATTCAAGTTCCAATGGAAAGCTAAGGAAGTCCTCTAAAACTTTCTTATTCAACACATTGAGATTCGAGATGCATTGATACTAAAAAAATCAGAAGATTCAGACGCGCCTTGATGAATCTGTCATGCAACATGTTAATAGTGTTTTGTTCATATTTCCCTCATATTTACATTATGTGTATTTTTTAAAAACTTTATACATACGTAGACCTTAAAAATATTAACATGTAGGTCTTAAATATACTCAAAGCCTATTTATTACTCACTTTGAAACTTTTTTAATGACCTACATAGGCTTTTAAAAAAATGCTTCATGCCAGGCCAGACCAATTGTAGGCCCAGGCTTGAGCCTATTTTTCCTTTTTTATCCTGATTTCTCGATCTTAAAAGAACTTCAAGCCATTCGCCTATTCCCTCACTCTCCTCACCCAACCCAAAGGTGGTGGAGTAGCGACGGTCAGGATTTGGTGCAACGACGTCGATACCAATCCCTAATCACTGAACTCGTAGAGAGTGCGACCCTATCTCTTGAGAGCATACACGACGTCCATGGTGGTGGCTATCTTCCGATGAGCATGCTCGGTGTAGGTAACAGCGTCGCGGATCACGTTCTCGAGGAAGATCTTGAGGACGCTGCGAGCGGCGATGGAGTTGATTTGGGAAATTGCGGCTGGATGCGAAGGTGTATGAAGAACTTATTTTAATTTTTATTATTTATTTATTTTTTATTTCAATTGTTTTAAAATCTGATTTTTTTTTAATTTTTATTTTACTTATCCTTATGTGGCGAGTCAAATATTAAAATTATTGTCAAGTAATCTGCCACGTAAGCTTTCACCGGAAGGTTTACCAGCTAACGGGTGGGATGCACTAATATTAAGAATTGATGTGTTTAATTACACTTTTTGAAAGTTTATAGACTTAATTTTTTTTTAATCAAAGCATATTATATAAATAAATTAAAATTATAACCCTGAAAGCTTCAGCCGACCCGCCATCTCTCGAACTCTCAGCATCGCCAACGCGCCACCGCCTTCGCCTGTTAGCCATTGCTCACCATCGCCAAACACCACCGCCAAACATCACAGCCTTCGCCATTGCTCACCATCTCCGCCTTCGTCATTGTCTGCTAACGCTGTCGACTTCGCCGTCTGCCCGCGCCACGACGAAGCTTTAGGTCGGCGAAGCTCCAGGTCACCGTCGCCGTCTACCACTCCGGCACTCCCAGACGGTGAAGCTCCAGCCGTCAGCCCAGGACTCCAGGTTTCCGTCGCCGTCTCTCACTCTAGGACTCCAGGTCGCCGTCTCGCAGTCTTAATTACAAGACTCCAGGTAGATGTTTGTGAAAATGTCTAACTGAATACGTGTTTTGTGCCCACGAGCTATGTATCCTGCCAATTGTTTCATTTCTTTATTTAATTGAAAATAAACTAGTTTCTAGTTCATTAGTTATGGTTGAATGGATATATTATTTGGTTCATGCCTTACGTCTTAGGTTCAATTCTTCGTCTTCTTCAATTCTCCTAATCTACTTCTGTGCAGGAAATGAGACATTTGAGAGGCTAGCATCAATGCAGTTACTAGCAAACTTCTCAATTTCCTTGTTGACACTTGACAGGGTATCACTTGGACCAAGTTGGAGTTGCAAATAAGATGAGCATATGGACAGGAGTCGCAAGTTTCATCCCCTTGTTGGGTGCATTCATTTCTGATTCGTACCTTGGCAGATTTTGGACCATTTCCTTCTCCCCCATATTCGAAATCTTGGTGTGTATCTACTCTAACTTATTAGTAGTATTTGTTCAAGAGGAAAACATAATATTTTAAAATAAAAAATAATGCCAAATTGTCTTTATGAGTGGTGAATAAATACTGATGGCGATTTGTCTTTATAAGTTGACTAGAGAAGAAAGTTACAGTAAATAGTTAATGCATTGAAAATAATGATGGCAATAAGTATGTCAACAGTAAGTATGTTGGTTGGTTTAGATTTCGGCAATAAGTATTTTGGTTTGGTTGTCTTAGATTTAGAAAATAAATTAGCATCACCACTGAGGTAATGTTAGTCTTAGAAAACTATTAACTATAATGTCCCTTTTTAGTATTTATAGTTACAATTAAGTTTTATGGTTTTCTTCTATTGATATGATTTGTTGACACTGTTTGTAGTGCGCTGATTCACAAAAAATCGAATATTAACTTGGTGGCCACTGATTTCTAGTCTCTTGTAAGGCTTTTTTTCTCAGATTGTACTCTTCCTGGTTTACTTCAATTTTTTAAGGATTAAGATTGCTTGGTTGAAAATATGCTATTTCAGTCTTTATAGTGTGACTATTGTGAGTTATTTTATCAGATTATTTTTTTGAAAGACGAAGTAAATATATAGGCATCTAACGAAGATACTACAAACGCCATGATAAATTGAATGTACAAGAAATAAACTTGTTTGGTTAGTAAATAGTTCAACACTTTTTTCTGGTCAGCTTGTAGTCTATGGCATGAACTTAATCATATGGAGTTTCTACCCAACTTCATGTTGGTATGGAAAGCCTACTTTTTACTTTCTTATATTTAACTTAATTTGTATTTAAATAGGACATTATTGGAATGCAATGAAGTAAAAGCAATGATTAGTATTGGATGTTGTTTTACCTTTCTATCTGAGGAAGCTGCTAGTAAGGATGATTCTCATTGTGGTTTTCCATTGAAAAGTGTTAAAGCTATTGGCTTAGTGCTTGGTAAAAGTGCACGTGATCTTACTTGCTAGGTATGTGCATATTTTGTATTTTCTGGTTTTCCTGTATTCTATATATGAATTCAGTGTTATGATCCACAGTAGTACATGTATGATTGATAGAATTAACTCAATTCAATTGAGTATCACTGTGTGTCAGCTGGTTTTTCACCATTCAGCTCAGTGTAATTTAGCCTAACATCATATGGAGGCAAAATGAGAAAGAATGCTTCATTTATTAACCTTTCTTCCTATGCTCATTGTGATATTTGGCTTGTCTTGCTTTATCAGAGTGCAGATAGATCATAGATGGGGAGGTTTAGTACAAGCTGCTGGCCTTCACAACATCAAATGCTACAAGTGTGTAGATAGATCATAGATGTAGAGGTTTAGGACAAGCTGCTGGCCTTCAAAACATCAAATGCTACAAGTGTGTGAAGACATTGCAAATCCATTCTGGACAAGGTCGCCACGCTGCTGCCGGGGTCACCACGCCACTCTCGACGTTGCACCCGAGGTCGCCCGCCGAGCCCGAGTTCGTCCTCCCCTCAAGGCCGAGTCTCTCCTCCCCAAATCTCCACTCCATTCTCCTTAGAGTCGGGTTAGTAGCTCCCCTCTTCTAGAGTTCCTTTTATTTCCCTCCCCAAATCTCCACTCCATTAGTTTCCTTGACTTGCCAATGGATAGTGATGAGCCTATTCCTTTGGATCAATTCCCCCCTCCACTCGTCGAGGTCATCATGCCTCCTCATCCTCCTATAGAGGCTCGGCCTATCCAAGCCATCATGCCTACTAGCCTCCCGGAACCTTTCCACAAGAATAAGTACACTGAGCTCGACCCCACCATTCCTCGTGAGGTCACCGTTTCTATGGATGATTATGACATTGCATGTGCCCGTTCTTTGGTCGGGCCTACCGTAGAGATGGTAGTACCTCCCCCCGGGAGTACTATTCTAGAGCCCCCTTCCCCCCACTTTTTCGGGGTCCACCTTAGGTCCCTCGAGATGGGCTTACGTTTCCCACTCCATCCCTTTGTAGTGAGCGTCCTTGACTTCTACGGCATTGCCCCGGGGCAACTAGTGCCGAATTCACACCGTCTTCTAGCTGCTTTTTTGATTAGGTGTGCCCAATCACATGTGTCCCCTTCCTTAGATCTCTTCAATTTCTACTTTAATATCGGGTGTTCCTCGGCCACCCGTGGCAAGGGATTTGCGGGCTTCTCGGCCTGTCCCAATACAAAGATTTTCCACGAGCCCAATACCTCGAATAAAAGTTGGAAACCTCAATTTGTCTTCATTTCCACCGGTCCTTCCCTCCCGTTTCGTGTCCCTTGGGGGGGATATTTTTGCAAGTATATGGCCCCAAAGGGCTCGGCCCAGCTTGGAGTTCAGGCCTCCTCATTAGCGGTCCTTGATGGTCATCTCGACGTCGCCGTGTTGGTGACCGAGATGGCTTTGGTCGACCTCGGGTTTAGGCGTCACCGTCCTCCTCCTCCTAGAGTTGTAGTGCCTGAGATCCCGTCCGCGTCAGAGAGCGACCCTGAAGATGATGCCGCCTCCGAGGGTTCCGACGACGACCCCGCCTCGCCCGACCTCGACACGGCCAACCCTGAGGCGGTCAACCTCGACTCCTCTGATTCAAAGCCATCCGGTTTGATTTCTTCCGCGCGTTACAATTTCACTATTATGACTTTGACACCCTGGTACTTATTGTTGTGGTTGGTTGTAGATATGGCTGGTCGTTCCTTATCGTGCGAAGAACTTGTGAGCAGGCTGAAGGCGCGAGCTCACGCCTCCAAGAGGCAGAAGACGGACGAGAGTAGTCGTGTTTCCCCGTCGCCACCTCCAGGTCCGAGGACGTGTCAGTCTCGCACTCGGGACTTCACTAGGCCGAGCTCGGCCTCTGCGTCGGCCGACCCCACCACTCGGGGTTCGGCCCCCCCTGCGCCCCCCACGAGATGGGTGGTTGATCTTCCTTCGACGGCTTCACTTCTCCAGGGTGACATCCCGTTGGACGACCTTGCTCGAAGCCTCTCCCTACCCCGCGACTTGGTTGCGTGTGAGGGTGGCTCGGGTCTTCGCCCGCTCTTCGAGGTAGACAATAAAATTTTCTCTTTGTACTTATGCCTTTTCGTGCTCGGATCTTACTTCTTCTATTTTGCAGGCTATTGTTCGTCAGACTGCGATGGAGGGCAAGCTGAGGAGTACCCAAGCTCTCTTGGATGAGGAGGTTCGGAGGAGTGCTGGCTTGAGCGAGACTTTGGGGCTCCGGGAGAAAGCCCATGCGGTCGAGGTTAGGAAGTATGTTGTTGAGCTAAAAAAGCTCAAAGAGGATCTTGCTCTCACAGTGCCTCGTTATAGGGAGTCCGAGGCATTTCAGAAGGACGTTGAGGACTATGTCGCCCTGCACATGGAGGACCTTGTCACCAGGTGGTTTGCTACTGAGGCTGGGCGTGAGCGCATAGCGGCCGAGGGATTGCTGATGTACGATGTGGGCCAGTATGCTATGCAGCGAGATATCTACACCGCCCTTGGTCGGCGGGATGCGACTTTCGATCCTCTAGCTTGGGGATTGCCGGCTAAGCTTGCGAACCCCGACCCAGCCGCGTCTGCCGAGTCCGCGGAGCCTGTTGGGAGTTGTGGCTGACCTCTAGCCTTTTGAGGTTGTGGCCGACCTCCGCCCGTCTTCGCCTCGAGATTCTGCCACCTCTCCCATGCAGTTTGCCCATTTGCTTCCGGATCTTTCCCTCGGGCTTTGGATTGTTGCCGCTGTTCCTTTGGATCAGATTCACCTCAAGGACGTGGGTGACCTCGTGCAAGGGGCTGAGAGGGGGGAGGCTGCGGGTTCTCCCCGCAATTAGTGGGTGTTGCTTCCTCTGCTTTGTTTTGGTGATATATGATACACACCTTGTTAGACTAGTAGACTTTAGTCTTTTGTTTTGATGGTGTATCGTGAACATCTTCTTCGCGCCTCTTGTCTTGTTTTGTTGATGTATATTGAACATCTTTTTTGCTTATGATATCTTACCACTCTTCATTCATGATGTGTAATTCCTTTGTTTGCACGCCTCCTTTAGCTTCGCATAATCACTAAAATGCGAGGACACGGGTGGGAACATGGATGAGCTTGGCCCCGCTCGTCCCCACTTCGAGGTCGGTCACGATTCAGGGTCGGCTTGAGACCTCGAGGTCGGTCGGTCGCGACTCGGGGTTGGCCGACGCCTCGAGGTCGGCTAAGACCCGGGGGTCGGTCGAGGCCTTGATGCGCGACCGTTTTCTTCCGACGTTTGCTTTCTTATCTTCTAGTTTCTTTCTTTGCTTTTCTTCATGCTATTTGCTTTTCCAAGTTGTTGTTAGGCCCGGGCACCTCAACCCTTGACCCTTAGCACACCCGTTCGATGGTAGGCGAGGTTATTGATTCTACTGATTAAAGATCCTTGGACATGATTATTGTTTCTATTTATTCAGGATACAGCTTGGGCAGCCAAAAACTGTTAAGGTTGAAGCAAACCTTGTCAGATTATTAGCCTACAATAACAAGGTATGGAATTTTTAGTCACTTTGAACATGCAAAGTATTCGCTATTTTTTCTCAAACTTGTTTCTGTGCCTCACCCCTGGTCACAGCACTAAGTACCAAACATGTATTGATTCTATTGAAAGAAATTACCAATAGCCCTACATTCAGTAGTTCTGTTGTTCCCTGTTACTGCTTAATGACTTGCCTTTTTCACTGGTGCTTGTTGGGCTTATCACGGAAGGCTTATCAGATTTTGGAATATGTTTATGATGTTTGCTTTTTGATTTTGATGAGAATTTACTTGAGTTTTGAAGTGTACGCTATCCATTTGCAGAGATCTTAGTTTCAACAACCTGAGTGGTCTAATCCCAATTAAAGAGAGACAGAAAATTCAATATCTATAAGACCCATGAATGCTTATCAAGCTGGCATCTTTTTTTTTTTTTTTTTTTTTTTTTTTTTTTTCTTCGGTAGTAATTGCTCCATCCTTATAGGTATTTCACATTTTTTGTTTGTGATTTAGGTTTCTAGGACAGAACATGTTAAGTGGAGAGATACTCGGATCAGTGTTGTCTAGGCGTCGCCTAGGCGTCTGGGCGCTCGAGCCCACACGCCTAGTGGGCTCGCCTCGCCTAGTTTTGGCGAGGTGAGCTGGGCGTTGACTAGGCGTCGCCTAGTCATCCAGGCGACGCCTAGTGACACCTAACCCGGCGTCGACCCGGCTTTAACCCGGGTATTGTATTTAAAAAAAAAAAATTCTAACCCTACTGTCTGACTGCCTCTCACTGTCGCAAATCGGCACAAGAACCTACTGCTCCCATTTCTTCTCTACGGTCGCCACCACCACTGCGTAGCCACGACCGCCGGCGACCATCACCGCCTAGCCGACGACCGCCGCTGAGGCCTTCTTCTTTCTTCTTTATTTCTTCTGCTGTGCGACTGATTCTTCCTTCTTCTTTCTTTCTTCTTTCTTTCCTTCTTTCTTCTTTCTTTCTTTCTTTCTTTCTGCCTGATAAGGGATCAGCACTGATTCTTCCTTCTTCTTTCTTTCTTCTTTCTTTCCTTCTTTCTTCTTTCTTTCTTTCTTTCTTTCTTTCTTTCTTTCTTTCTTTCTTTCTTTCTGCCTGATAAGGGATTACGTTTTTTCTTTTCTTCTTTCTTTCTTCTTTCTTTCTTTCTGCCTCTTTTTTTTTTTTTTTTCTTCTTTCTCTATTCTTTCTTTATTGTTTCAAATTCTCAAGAAATATCTTTTTTTATGTTGAGACTTAGATTTGAGAGTTTGAAACTTGCAAGTTGAAAACTTGAAACATTGGATATTTTATATTTGACATTTGAACAATTGATGTGTTGCTTTTAATGTTTAAATTATTGCATATTTAGTATTAAATACTAATTACTTTATTTATATATATATATATATATATATATATATATATATATATATATATATTATTCATCGCCTAGGCGACGCCTAGGCGGCCTAGTCGACTAGGCAGTCCACGGCATGTCGCCTAGAAAGTCCGCCTAGACAACCTTGACTCGGATGGATTTTGGATGCCAGAAGATATTACATGTTAGTATGAGCACATGATTTTATAACCATTAGTACTGGTAGTCAGTCATGGGATTGCATAATTACTTATTTTTATAGTTTTTTCGTAATGTATTCAACTAAACCAGAGGTAATTTGTTGTGAATTTCAACTTTAAATAAAAATGTTATTTCAATTTCTTGCAGCGACTTATCCTACAATAATTTAACAAGAGTCAGAGCCAAAAGGGTGTTCAACCTCCTATTTGTAAGTATTTTCCCTATTGAGTAGCTAAATTAAATATATTAATTAAGCTGTCTTGTCTTTTGACAGAAATTCGAGTGACTCGTAAGTTCCCTGAATATAGTCAACTGCTTGTTGATATTTGTTAGATTGTTGATCATTTTATTTCATTAAATTTGCAAATTGATGTGATACAACCCCATTCATGATTTGTAGTAAAGCTTGGTGTTCACAGAAAAATCTCCCTTGCAGTACTGGCAAAGCTCGATGTAATACTCACTGCCCACCAACTCTGTTGTTTGATGTGTGAGAAAACTATTTACTTATTTCTCAGGATTTTACTTTGTTTGCAGACCATTCTCTCTTTATAAATTGTGGAGGAGACAGAAAATAGAGAGCAAAAAAAGGATAATCAATTATACTATGACACTGCTGGCGGACATGACAAGAAAAGAAAAATTTATGGAATTATTATATTTTTGAAGACTACTATATTGTTGTTTAGATTTGAAAGGACTATTATTACTCAAACTTTTTAAAGCAAAAAAGCGCACTAAAGCGACGAGGTCGGACTTTGGTTTAAAGCGAAAGCGCAAAGCAAAGCGACGCTTTTTCATGAAAAGCGACGCTTTAAAATATATGTATATATATATTATATAATCAAAAACTCCAAATAGTCACATAGTAATGCAAAATAACATTAAATAAGAACAACTATAGTCATAACATCATAATAAAACAAACTTTAGTCATCAAAATAAGGTCACTTAAGCCATTTTGTCATCAAAATATAATATATTGTCAATCATTCATTCATTCAATCCTTCAAAGTCATTCAATCCTCCATATCAAACTCATCTTCTTCATCACACAAATCCAAATTGTCAAATTTGATAATTCCATCATCCTCAAATCCTTCTTCATCATCTTCATCCACTAGTCTATACTCGGAAACCTTTTCCTTTCCCAGACCTTGATGAACTCCCAACCTTCTCTTTTCCTTTTGAAACATGCCTAAGAGAATATGGAGTTTCATTTGCACCCAAAAATTTGGCAATTTCACCCCAAGTCAATCCATCCCCATCTTTGACTGCGCGAGTTGTGTCTTGCGTCTTTGCGACTCGCGACCCGACCAGGTTATTAGGTTTAGTTGTTTTTTTTTTTTAAAACATATGACCGTTGACTGCGCTACACATGAAAAAGCACGCTTTTCTGCGCTTTATCGCTTCACCGCTTTATCCAAAAAGCCCACAAAGGCGCACGCTTTCTCATATTCGTGCGCTTTTCTCAAGCGAAGCCCTCAGCCAGGGCTCGCTTTGCTTTTGCGCTTTAAGCGCAAGCTTTTAACAAGTTTGTTATTACTTATTAAATGTAGATTGATAATGTATTATTACATCAACTCAATGTGAATTGATAATGTTTTGCAATTATGTAATATTTTAGAATTAATTGTGTTTTAAAAGCTCATATTACTATTTAAAAATAATAATTTTAAAACAAATAATTAAAAAAGTGACGGAATCGCGACATAATATAATTTTTGCGACGAAATATTTGTTGCACTAAATGCGACGGAAAATAATTTTGTTGCCAAAATGCGACGGAATTGCGATGGAATATTCATTTCTAAAATTGCAACGGAAATATTTTCGTTGCAAATTTGCAACGCCTTATTCTGTCACCAATTCCGTCGCCATATTTTATGACGGAATTATTCCGTCACGTACAAGAATACGACAAGTCAATAGATGATGGAATGGATTTCGTCGCAAAACATGAAAACGGAACCAAACACCATGCAAGGTCTTGTTGTGTAACAAAGCGTTCAACTCGAGGCCCATAGTCTCGCGCCATTCGGGATGAAGAGCCGCCTGCTAATAGCGCACGTAGGGTCCAGAAGATCAACCTGAGCAACCATAGCCGAGGGTTCCCGTGAGTTAGCCCGAGACCGACTGCGCAAGACCATAGCGTGTGTGATGTGTCCAAATCAAGTGACGCTTAGCACGGCCCCAACCACGCCCACGGCCTGGCCGACGAGAAGGCACCACCGCCTCATCATGTAAAACCGGAGCAGTGACCGTACAAGAACTAGACGGTTCGGCAACCACGGCAGACCGAAAACCAGCCACACTAGACACACCGTGAGTCGGCACAGTAACGTACAGGAGCAACTCCCCATGACTCCACTAGTTGAGAACAAGTATCCTGACTAGGCACAGGCACAGCAGACAGGTAAACAGATTCATCAAACCGCACGTGGAGGCAAACAAAAATTTTATTAGTATTTAAATTCATGCAATGGTAGCCACGAAAAGACACCGGGTAACCAAGAAATACACATGAAGCTGACCGAAACTGTAACTTATTACGATTATAAGGGCGCAACAAAGGATAGCACAAACACCCAAACACTCGCAAAAAAAAAAAAAGAATAAGAAGAGTAGACCGATGAACACCAAAGTGAGGACTATCATTGTGCAAGACACGTGTGGGCATTTTGTTGATCAAATAAACTGACGCCTCAAAAGTATAATCCCATATGAGGATTGGAAGTCTGAATTGATTAACATTAGAGAAAGTACATAGGTAATATAAAGATACAAGTAGAGTCCTAATACAATATAAGTATAAGACTCCTAACAAAAGGAACATGTTTCTTCTTAGCTCTTCCATTAAATTTCTTCAGTAGCCTTAGCAGTGGAAGAAGGAACAGATTCATCCACAGATTTCTTCTCAGGTTTTCCAGTAATTTTCTTCTCAGAAACTGCATTCCCAGCTTTTTTTGATTTGGATGCATTAGCAACAGATTCATCCACAGATTTATTCTTAGCTCTTTTAACACTTTTCTTCTGATATCTTCTCACACACCACTCTTTGTCATCAAATTTGTGGCCATTAAGCACTTCTATACTCCAAGAAGCATCATCGGCATCCTTAAAGTTGACGAATCCAAAACACTTCGATTTTCCATCTTCATCTCTCACAACAACACTGCTAGCTATTGTTCCAAAATAACGAAAAACTTCCCTAAGATCCTCTTTGGTTGTAGATTCAGATAAGTTCCCCACAAAGACTTTAGTGGATTTTGTCATGTCCCTAGCCTTAGCTCTTTCTTGTGGTGCATCTGAAGCTTCTCTACATTGAATTGCATCAGCAGGGCAAGACAAAACCGACGATTCATCCAACGAATTCTGTCGATTCAAATCCTCTGCATCATCACCTTCGTACTTCTTTTGCAGTGCATCCCAAGCTTCTTTTGATTTGTTGGCACCAGCAATGCAAGAGAAAACGGATTTATCAATAGCTTGCTGGATAAAAAGCAAAGCCATGGCATCCTTCTTTCGAACTTCTCGTAAAACCTCAACAGTCTGCTCTTCTTCTATATAGCCCCCTTCCACCATGTCCCAAAGATCTTGGGACAAAAACAAAGACTTCATCATGCTGCTCCAAATATCATATCCAATCCCATTGAACAATGGGATTCTATTTAACAAGAAACTTCAGTAAAAAAGTTCAAAATTAGTATATTATCCAAGTGTTAATGATACCCGGAAAAGAAATTAAATTTGGGTTTTTTTTTTGGTTCCTTTAGCAGGATGGATCATTAGATTGATGATACCCCTATGTTAACAATAAATTAAATTTATAAACTCTCAAGCTTTGAACAGTATTGCAACTCACAGAAATTTTCATTTCAAGATCACAAGTTGAAGCACCAAATTAAATCTTCTCTACCAAGCACCAAATTAATGACTCTCCTATACGGAGGCCATGAGATCGAGCCTCAGTGGAGACAATATTGACTCTTTACTTTAACAGATTTAGAAAGTATGTATTAGCAAATACTACAATGTATATTCAAAAAAAATTAAATTAAATCTTCTCTCGTGGCTGCTCAAACTAAGCCAAAACTTATAATAAATCTGCAATTTTGCAAGACAACAAAAGATGGAATTTAGTAGTTTACCCAACATCAGCAGATTGGTTCTCTGCCGCCACTTCCACTAATCTTGTTTCTGCTTCACCTTTTGCTTCTCTATTAAACACTCCAAAATGCTCTGCACAGTCGTATGCTACTTTGGCTACGGCAGCCATTGCTCCCACACTACTCAGCATCAGATTCATCTCTCACTTCAGTTCTCTGTTTTTTCTTTTCTTTTCTTCAGTCTGTGTCTTGGTCTTCTGGTTAGAGGAGATAAATGGAATCCATGTTAAAGTCTCCTCATCTCCTCGAGTATAGTTTTCTTTTCAGGACTTTGCTTTTATTTGTAAGGAAAAATTATTTTCCTCGACCTACATAAGGCCTGAAACCCAACAAGTCAATATAGAGCCTCAAACTCAGGACTTTCCATTTAAGAAGGTCATTTCATACCACAAGTCTTTGGCAACTACCTATTTAATTCCTAAAAAAGAATTGAGAAATAATTGAATTTAAATTTAATTACAAAAAAATTACTATAGATATTAATTTCATTGTTTGGTTGATAAGAAATATGTTAGAGAAAATTAATATAGAGGCTCAAAAATTTCTCCATAATAAAGATAGGTAAGTGTAATATAAGAACTCATGTTGCAACTTTTCTTCTAAAAAGTTTGAAAACTAAAATATCAATGGAGAGTAAAGAATTCATTTTCTTCTTCTTTCAAAATTCATTTTTTCATTGGAATATATATTATCTGCAAACAACAATATAATATATAAATTGTGAACATTCAATATGTAAATTGTACATTTTGGACGCGAGTCCACCTTGCAATGTGGATCTGAGTCCATGGTTTAACTGTTGACCATGCATTCCCGTCTAGTCCACACAAGAAGACACGACAAATTATTTTGTAGATTCGGGTCCACCTTACAAGGTGAATCCGAGTGAAAATACCCAATTTACATACTGAACGTTCACATTTAATAAAAGGTAAATGTGAACATTAAATATGTAAATTGTGTATTTTAGCATAAATCGTTTAGTTTGGTTTCGGCAAGTGTTGATCTTATCTTGGGCGAGCAAAAAAGAATGATGATGAAGACTCAGATCTTTGATGAAGCTTTAAGCTCCTTGAAGGAACATAGCTTCCTAGTTATGAAACAGTTTGCGATTCAAGTTTTTTATAGCATAGTTAGAAAAGTTGTTTCTATGTCTAACTGTAAGGAATGGTTTACCATTTCATTGATCGTTGATGTAAACGTTTTATGTTATGAGTTAATGGAATAACTACGTTTACCTTAAAAAAAGAAAAAATGTAAGGTGAACTCATATCTATAGTATAACTATTGAGATAACACACATGACTACCGAATTTTAATAATAAAACCCATTGGTTCCTTCTGAAGCAAATATTTGGAAATATGCCATAACAATTACCCATGCTAATAAATGCATTTTAATTTCCAAGATCGGAAACTTGTGCCACCGCCCATTGCATTAATCAAAAGCATCTCCACCGTTCATACTCAAACCCGTTTCATGCAGCTCCGGCCAAAGAGATCGAAAAGAACCAAATTTTTTCTCACTAGACAACACCAATTCATGTCCAACACCTACCTATTTTTAATATTATTAAATGTATACAAAACGTGAGACAATAACTACCTAATTGATTCGAAAAAAGGAATTGAGAAATTATTGAATTTAAATTTCATTGAAAAATTATTATATTAATTTTATTGTTTGGTTGATAAGAAATAAGCTGAGAATAATTAATATAGAGGCTAAAATATTTCTCCATAATAGAGATATGTGAATGTGAGGGTAATATAAGAACTTATCTTATCACTTTTCTTTCAAAAAGTTTGAAAAATAAAATATCAAAAGAGAGTAAAGAATTCATTTTTCTCTTTTGAAGAAACCCATTTATCATTGGAATAAATCCCTCATCAACCAAACAAAACAAAATCATTTTTCAGGTCCATAAAAGTTCAAAATATGGTTGTTATGCCATAAACCCGAGTCCATGTTCACAATTTTTTAGAAATTTATGTTCACAAATTTAGAACTTTATATTCACAATTTTTGAATTTTATATTCACAAGTACAAAACTCTATATTCACAATTTCATAACTCTATATTTAATACTCCGTATAAAACAATTTTTTAATCTATATAACAAAAACTATGCCCCTACCATTGATAAGTTCAAGCAATGCTTGAATTTAGTTGATTGTTCCACTTGTTGATTTTATGGTGAATTTGATCCAAGGTGGAAATTGCTAGAATTGGGTGGCTCAAATTATTCTTGGTCTTCATGCATTAATTTGCTCCACGTGACCTCCACTAACTCGGGGTGTCAATATAGGTCGGTCCACGACATTAGGCATGCCCCACCGCTGGCTTTTCTTTCGTGGGCCTTTGCGTATTATTTTATATTCAAATAATTTAACATAAATATTAATTTCTTTTCATGTTTTAAAATTAAACAGAATTGCATTTTTTAAAATTTTAATGTTGAGAGAGAGAGAGAGGGTATATATATTTATATATTTGTTTGTTTGTTTATTTATTTATTTATTTATTTTAATTTATGAAAAGCCCTTTACCCGCGAGGCCTGTATTTTCGCAGACAAAAAAATTCTAGGCCCTAACCTGTCTCACCTCGAGACGATTTAGGGCTGGTCCACGAACTTCGACCCACCTTAACAATTTATGATAAGCCTGTTACTCGCGAGGCCTGCATTCTCGTGGACAAAAAATTCTAGGTCCTAACCCGCTTCACCTCAAGAGGATTTATGGCTGGTCCGCCAACTTCGACCCACCTTAACAATTTATGAAAAATCCGTTACCCGCGAGACCTACATTTTCGCGGACAAATAATTCTAGGCCCTAACCCGCCTCACCTTGAGACGATTTAGGACTGGTCCGCGAACTTCGACCCACCTCAAGAGCCCTACCACTAGCCCACTAACCATGATATCAACTTGCTTATTTCTTTATCGACTCTGTTACAATGTAGTATCTGTTCATACATAAAAAGAGTCAATACCCCAAAATCACAACTATTCCGCTCGACCACAAGGCCTTTAGCATCTCTCTAGTATATCTAGTTTAAATATCTTTGTAATACTTATTACATTATCTTGTAATATTTATTGCACTACTCTTTATTACCAAATATTTTTTTCTACAATACTTTGCCTTTTTCCTCATTTATAATTTCAACTTCTAGAGATAATTTTCAATTACGATTGTTCACTTCTATATTATTCCGATATAATCCTAACAATAATGTTTTAATTTAGTTTATTTTATTTGAAACTAGTGATTAAAAGAACAAAAAAAAAAAGAGTAAAATATGGTACTTCGAGGAGCATGTGGTCAGTGGTGACACAAAAGTAAGAATGGAATCAACAAATTTTGTCGTTTAGTTGTGTTGTACGGAACCAATACAAAATGATAGCTTACTCTGGTTTGTTGTGCAGAGAAATTTGACGTGCAGTTTGCAAGTGCATTATTGAAACTCTACAACTCAATTCTTATGAAATAATATAATAATTTTTACTTTTCATCCATTTATTATATATTAATTATATTTGGTCCTTAAATATTACTATCTCGTTCTGATTCGTTTAACGAGATTTGACTGAAGCTCTTTTTAATTCAATTTTTCATAATATTAAGTTTAGCATTAATATATAAAATTTATATATTTAAAAATTACATTAAAAGTACTATTAAACACACGAAAAATTACTAAAGAAAATAAACAATAAAGAAAAAGTTGGGTTGACCAATGAATAGTAAATAAGACAGGTAAAATAGGACATAGGGAGTAAAATTTTCTAATTAGATGCATGACTATGTAACTTGTATCACATTTGGTCCTGTCATCCAATTTTTCGACCAACTATTGTCATAAGTGCTCATTCCATAATAAGTAAATGCATGCAGTGCTCCTTCCAGAAGTACTCCTTTCGGAAAAAGCACAAATGCAATGCTCCTTTCGGGACGAGCACTTTCGACAATAGTTGGCTAGGAAATTGGACGACAGGACAAAATGCGATACAAATTACATAACTATACACCTAATTAGAAAATTTTAATAGTCAAGAACCAAATGTGATTCATGAATAATAGTCAAGGGATCAAAAATAAAATTTTCGCTTAATAATACATAGTAATTATATATATTAAACAGACTTTTAAATAGGGAGGGAATTACATGGGAAAGAAATTGCAATTCCATTTTTAAATTACCAAACAGAAAGGAATTTGCTTGCCTTTGAAATTATGTGAGAATTAAGTGGGATCGTAATTGCAATTCGCTCCAACCAAACACTCCTTAGATGAATGATTCTTTTTGTTTAACACCGAAAAAAAAAAAAAACTCCATAATAAATAAATAAAAATGAAAGCCCAAAGTTTTTTTTTTTTTTTTTGTTTTTTAATTTTTTAAGATTAGCCTGAAGCTAGTATATATTTGGGATGCCTACCTTCAATGAATCCCCACCACCATCAAGTCAACAACTAAAACTTAATCAAAGCAACTGAGAAGAACAATAAGTCACTAAGAATTCCTCACCCCCAAAGTCAGGTATGGATCGGATGTCTGGGTTAACGAAAGCATTTGGTGCTGTTTCAGATGTTGCTTCTACTGCCTGGGCCTATGCAAAGGAGCTTTCAAACTCACCAGTTCTTCAACCAAAACTCAACTTCTTAGGAGTTCAGAGTTCCCAAACCAGAGATCTTCAAGGATCTTCCTTAACGCCATTAGAAGATAGCCTCAACGTAAGTCTTTAATTTAAATTAAATCTTTAAAATTCACGGCGTTTACTCTATGTTTTTGCTTTTATTATCTATTTTTGTTTCCTTTTCATGTCTCCCAGAAAAATGGAAAAATATGGTAATCTGATAAAGTATTTGGGTTCAGGGGATGTTTACTGGCATGGTCAAGAGTGGTGAAATGATTGTGGAAATTTGGATGAAATATGATGGCAAAGATGTTGAGGTCTTTCAACATTTCACCCTTCTTGCTTCAGAACTCGTTTCCAATGCATCTTTGGGAAGCAACTGCAACATATTTCCTGCCACTGGGTAATCACTCCCCTCCTCTTTTCTTATACAAATTATGAAATTATAATTCCCTATATTTATGTGTCTTTTATTTGAGCAAAATGATATAGACCTGTTTGGTAAATGTCTGATAGCTGATAGCGGTTAGTTGATTGGGTTAAAATGTATAACTAGTTGATAACATTAGTTGATTATAGAAAGCTGTTGCTTGATATAATTTATTTTCTTAAAAACTAATTGAAAAAGTTGATTAACTAAACATCTATATTAATGCCAAATACCTTATGGTGTAGTGGCACTCGGTTTACACTCTCACATGGATGAGAGTGAGTTCGAGCCTCAAGTCTCAACTGAGGCAATTGTTGACTTTTTGTGCTTAACTGACTATTTTACTGAACAGGGGTCATTGTATATCACCAATCTAGATACCTAATCATCATTTTTCCAACAAATTAAAGGATTGTTTATCCAGTTTTATTGGTGTGTTCTCTGTTGGTTGCATATATATATATATATATAGTGGGATTGTGAAAAAGAATGGTGAGATGGATTCCAAGGAACTTTTAGTGGCCAATGAAGAAAGCAAAAACAGCAGCAAGATTTCAATTGAAGAGGTTGCGGATGAGTACAAGGCGTTCTGTTACGTGGGGTGTGTTGCCACAACATCTCTCCTGGGATGGGCAGTCCATAAGCTATCTAGAGACAAGAACTTGCAGGAAAGAGCAAGGAAAGAAGTGATTCAAATGTTTGGCTGCCAAAACCCCAATCTAGATGGCATTGCAAAACTGAAAATTGTAAGCACTACTGTCACTATCCTAGAGTCCGGGGCAGTGCCCATCCCGGCCCGGCCCCTCCTTACTCTGCAGACCAGCCTTACCCTTGATGTCAAACTGGTTTCGTCCTGTCATGACTCATACGAGGAATGATAATAGCTCTCAACCAGTTGCGTCCTTAGAATAGCCTAGATCCCTTTCATAAACAAGTTCAAGATTAGGGACAGGCTTCCCGAACTAAACCGACATGACTGACTCAACTAGACCTAAGCGTCTAAGGTAGAACTCCCCTTCATAATCAAGAGACTGGCAACAAACTCCCGACATGACTAACCACCCCGCAATGTCTCAGAAATAGCAATATAGCTCCTGATCAGTTGTGCCTTTCGAATCAGCTGGATCCCCTTCATAGGGGTTAGCATGACTATATTAGCTCAGCCAGACCTAAGCGTCTAAGGCAGAACTACCATTGACGCTATTCTCGTCCCCTACCCATTTTATTTCAAGCTAGTCAGTTGGCCCGTCTGTTCATTCGGTCTAACACGGTCACGCAATCCGTGTGTGACACTAAGCCAAACTAAACTAATCTGCACTACAAGCAATAAAGGTTTCCTGTTTTGTGCTGTTAGGTGGATGAGATTATTGAAGATTGTCAGAGGCAATACCCTCTCCTGCCCTTCACCAAGGGAACTGCGCAAGAAGAATCTGTACCCTTCAAGTCTCCCTGTTACAGTGCTGGAACACATCTGGGGCTAAATTTCGCCAAGATTGAAGCCAAAGTTGTTCTTTCCATGATCCTAAGGCGTTTCGCCTTCACACTATCCCCATCTTACATCCATTCCCCGGTTCATGGCTTCACAGTCACTCCAAAACATGGAATTCGAGTCATTCTCCACAAGTTGGAACAAGAAGATAGCCAGATTACTAGGATTGTTAAAACTGTTGGTGTTATAGCTACTATAGGTGTTGCAGCATGGGGCGTATACAAGGTGGTTGGTGGTTTAGGGGAAGAAGAAATGGAGCAAGGAAAGAAGAAGACAATGAAAAATCCAGGAAGGCCTTGGGAAAAAATTCCTGCGAATGAGTTTAGAAACGATCCAGTAGCTCGCAAAGCTATATTTGATAGAACTCACAAACTCAAGAAAGCTGGGAAATGAGCAAAGGGTATGCTTTGAATCAATCAAAGTATTTAATTTGTTTTGGGTTTTCTATACTTTAAGGTGTTATTTTAAGTTTCTTGGACATTGTTTTTAGATTTTTGTATTTTGGACTTTGTGGTTTGTGGTTATGTACTTTTGTGGTATTGGAGTTTAGAGTATTGAGCTGGTTATGTAATATGTTTAATTGTTGGTAGCATTTCAAAAAATTCCCCAGCTTGTGTTTGGTTGACAGGTTTAGCTATAAGGAATGAGTATAAGTTTATTGTTTGGTTGACAGGTTTTTTGAATATTATTATGATTTTGTTTTTGAAATGAACTATTACTATGACTTTTGATTACCCTTTATTGCAAAATTCATTCCCTAATAAAATAAAGGTTTCATTCCTTTTCTTCAATTGCTTTCTCAATTTTTAGTAGTCATTCTCATTCCATCCTACTACCAAACATGCAAAATACTTTTACCAAAACTCATTACTATTATCAAGTATTTGATACTCATTCCGATTTCGATTCCGATATGTGAACCAAACACACCCTAAGTTTTTTTTCTTCAAATATTTAGGTTTTAACTAGGCTTGAACCCTATTTAAAGTGTACAACGTAGAGCCTTTAAATCATTTTGATGAATTATATATATTAAAAGTTTTTAAATTTTTTTAGGCGAAGATGAGTATATATATTTGAGCATTTAAATATATCATTTTCAACGAATTTGGACAAATATTTTTGAGGTGATTTTGTAGAGGCATTCAAAAAGTAAATTTAGAATTCAATCATGTAACTCGACATTCGTGGGTGCACATAAGTGTAAGCTTTGATTCGCATCCTTACGGCAAGCCCCACATTGATTTTTTTTTTTTTTTGGATTTTTTTTTTGTTATGGCACACAAGAACCCTTTGCATCTTAGGTGGTAAAATTTTTTGAAATAATGACAAAAGATTAACATAATAAATTTTTGATGATCTGTTGGTTCATCTGGGCTGTCAGGAATGATAAGTTTTGGACCAACAAAGATACTTCAGCAAGTGCTATAGTGAGAAAAGCTACTTCATACCTCAGAGATTGGAAAGAAGCAAATGACAGGGAGGAAGTTCTCATAAACCACAATCAAGCTTTCATTGATAGAAAAAAAAAAAAAAACAAAAAACAAAACAAAACAAAAAAGCAATAAAAAAAATCCTACTAAGCAATTAGCATTTTTCATATTGAGGTGTCATCAAGTGATTGATAGTTAAATTTATTTGGAATAAGGTTCAAATTAGCCATTGAACATAACTTGAAAGTGCAATTAGGCCACTGAACCAAAAAAAGTGCAATTAAATTAGGTCACAGAACACACCAAATTTATACAATTTCACCTGGTAGCAGGTTATCATCCATTTCATCAGGTTACTTGCTTACATAGACGGAGAATTGACATTTTAAAATAATTTTTAATAATAAACTATTAAAATAAAAAATTAAAATAATTTAAAAAATTAAAATTTAAAAAAAAACATGCACACACCATAATAAAGCAAAAGTTATTTTGTGAAAGAAGTTGAGTTTCCGTAAATAATAATAATAATAATAATAATAATAATAATAATAATAATAATAATAAAATTAATTAATTAATTAATTAAATTTGATTCATCCCCAAGTTTCTTATTCAGGTGGCAATGGTATTATTAAATGAGGGAGGGGTGGGCGCATGTGTGTTTTTAAATTATTTTAATAGTTTATTATTAAAAATTATTTTAAAATGCCAACTCACCGTCCACATAAGCAAGTAACTTGAAAAAATGCATGGTAACCTGCTATTAGGTGAAATTGCATACATTTGAAGTGTTCAGTGGTCAAATTGCATTTTTTTGTTCAGTGGCCAAATTGCATTTTCAGGTTACATTCAGTGGCCAATTTGAACCTTATTCCAATTTATTTATTAGTTATCCTACTAAACAATTAACATTTCCCTTATTGAGTTCTCATCATGTGATTAGTAGTTAAATTTATTTATTAGTTAGTGGTAGGTAGTTTTTTTTTTTTTTAGGATTAAATGCTTAGTATAATAATAATAATAATAATAATAATAATAATAATAATAATAATAATAATAATAATAATAAAATTATACAAGGCACAAAGCGCTTGGCAAATTGAACTATTTTATTAGATCAAAATGAACAAATACTTATCGGCCATAAATGGTACACTTTTGATTTCGTTGCACAATGCACAACAAATTAGACAGTTTTTTTTTTTTTTTCTTTTATGTTCACAAATAAGTGTAATTAGCTTACCATAATACAAGGAGAGATAGATTTGTGCATGATAATTGGTAGAATCATTTAATCAGTAGGGCCTGATTATGTCACTATAATTAAGGAAGACTTATTATTATTTTTTGAAACTAATAATAGGGGTTAGGCGCAGTGACATTCTCTCCAATGGGGCCCACCAAACCTGTCAAAACTCTTTGTTTCATAGGAGACAAAAGTCAAGAACCCCATTAAAACACTCCCCTCCCATTTATAAAAACACCACCCACCAAATTTTTACTATTTCAAAATCAATGCAAAAGCAACTAATGGGGATACCCTAACAATAATATTTTATTTTATTAGAAATTAGTGATAAAAAATAAAAATAAAAAAAGAAGTAAAATATGATACTTTTGGAGCATGTGGTGAGTGGTGACACAAAAAGTAAGAAGGGAATCAACACATTTTGTCATTTAGTTGTGTTGTACGGAACCAATACAAAATGATTACTTACTCTGCTTGGTTTTTTTTTTTTTTTTTTTTCTTTTGGGGGGGGGGGGGGGGAAGCTTACTCTGGTTGGTTGTGCACAGAAATTTGATATGGTGTTGGCAAAGTGCATTATTGAAACTCCCACAATTCAATTCTTTTCTTTAATAATACGGAGTATTTAGGAAAAATTATAATTTATGTCCCTAGTATGTCAATTATTAATTTTATTCCTGAATTATTAGTGATGTAAATGTTGTCTTTCAATTTTCAAAACAATACATATATTGTCCCTCCCGTACCGTATGGGAGGGTCAATATATATACCGTTTTGAAAATTGAGGGACAATATTTACACTTGGGAGGGGCAATATATGTATCATTTTGAAAATTGAGGGGCAACATTTACACCACTAATAATTCAGGGGTGACATTGATAATTGACATATTATAGAGAGGTATAAATTACAATTTTTTCGAGTAATTTTTTTTTTTGAAAACATATTAACATCACCCTTGGCCCCTTCTAAGAACAATCGATAATGGCATAACATTTAATTATGATAAAGCCGATAGGGTGAAGAAATTAAAGCCGCCGGTGCTATACTTTTCCCTAATCCACATATTTTTCACAGCAAAGCTGTCCCACTCTACCATTTTTTTTCTCTTTCTTTAAATAAATTCAAAAATGCTTCATGTTTATCCAAAAGCATACTCCTAGATTATACTTCCACTTGTATTTAAATTTAATTGGAAAAAGAAAGAAAAAAAAAAAAGAATGAATAAACATCATGACTCCCTATTAAATTAAGCAATTAAGACATGTTATAGGGAATAAAAAATAGATGTATAATTTGAGAGTTGTTGCCCAAATAAATTTTATAGCTTTACTACTTTTCAATCGATATATCAAATCAGATAGCTAGAATGAGTGCTTTCCTACCCTATAATATAGGTGTGAAATAAAATTATATAAATAAGTTAGGAAAATTACATTTCGTCCCTAAGTTATAGGATAATTGTAAAATTCATTGTTGAGTGTTTGGTCATGTTCACTTTTCGTCCCTAAGTTATCATTGGCGTTGCACTTTTCGTCCTTTCTTGCTCAACTTTCATCCCTAAGTTATACTAAAATTGTAAATTTTGTCCATATTGTTTTATTAGTAAAGTGACGAAAACGCAATGTCAATGATAACTTAGGGATGAAAAGTGAGTATGATCAATACTTAAGAACGAAATCTATAATTACCCATGATGATTTTATTAGGACCGGGTCCACCATAAACCGGGTATAGGGGTACAGAATAGGAGGTAGGAAGAAAGAGGTTTTATTACACGGGACGCTAGGCCCAAAATAGTACGTACAAAGGCCAAGATATTGGCACAAAATGGCGGCCCAAAAAATACATATATAAATAAGCTAGGGAACTAATAAATAAAATAGAAATAAACAAGCTAGGAAATAAAATAAAACTAAATATTTTACCAACAGGACTCGAACCTTGGCGTGCCGGTAAGAGGAAGAAGGCTCAAACCACTGGGCTAGGAGCAGTGGCGGATCAAGCATAGGGCAGCTGCCCCCACTCACCCCACCCCCACCCCCATATATAGTCCTTGTATGTATATATGTATATATGTAGTATATGAAAACAGATAAATGTATACAATTGATTAATTGGACGAGTTGGTAGGAGTCTTGCTTTGTTATGAAATGTTAAGGGTACAAATCCCTCAAAATGTCAATGCTTTTTTATAATGTCTTTTCTATTTGAATTATTTTATCAAATTAATCTTGTTTCATATTTTGTTATGAATATTTTTATAAAGTTATAATGTCTTTTCTATTTGAATTATTTTATCAAATTAATCTTGTTTCATATTTTGTTATGAATATTTTTATAAAGTTATGATGTGTTTTATTTTTCGTCGATATCCAACAATATTTATGACTATTTTTTTTGTTTTAATGTTTCGCCAGTGTTGCAAAAATCCATCTAGGGTTGCATTTTTTAATATTTTAGTATTAACTATTAAAGTATTAAATAATTTATAATTATTAGTATTAAAAACTTAAAGAATTTTAAATAATTTTTTTTAAATAAAAAATACATAAGCATTGATTAATTGCCGCCTAAGCGTATGAGGAGCGCCTAGCAATTTTTTCAACCATGTGTTTCGCCCCCACTAGAAAGAATTTCTGGATCCGCCACTGACTAGGAGGCATTTGGTGAACCAAGGAGTGCCTTTTAAAGGAGGGAAGGGTGCCTATTTATATTGTTGTAAGACTCACGGATCGTTAATAAATGAACGACATCTGGCAGCCTTCATTCTTGGCCACACACGTGTCCCTCCACTACTTTGCTTCCCGTGCATTCCCATGCATAAATAGAGCTTCCTAGCTTTTAGTACATAAGATCTTGATAGCTTGGTGATTTGTCCTTGTGTTGCTATGTCGGAGGTTATGGGTTTGAACTCTTATGATATTACATTGTATATTATTTTGCTCAAAGCTTCCTTCTTCCCTTAGCCCAATAGATTCCCATTATTCTTATTGGGCCAACACCTCACCCATAAAGATGAACACCCCGCTTGGACGGTTGGGTCAAGACTTTCCCAATAAAATGGACCCCGGGGGTCCATGCAACCCTATAACTTAGGGACAAAAAACATGATTTTCCCTAATAAGTTTAATTGTTGATCCCAAAAGGTTGAATCTCCAACCCCAAGGGCTTCCCACGCCCCGACGCGCCAGAGTATTTGGGAGGATATAAATTATTAACTCAGTTGAATACAGAGGTTAGAGTCTAGACTTTTGCTTATTGCGCATAAGGAGCCCTCCACACTTTGAGATATTGCTCTCACACTGCCGCTTGTGAAACTTAATATCAAATTTCACATTCTATGACCAATTGAACTATTCATGTGGCATAAATAAATTTAATTGTATTGGATATCATCTTTCAAACAAAAATTGTACTAGTATTAGAAATCATTGTCTTCTCTCTCAAAAAAAAAAAAAAAATCATTGTCACTAACACTAATGGTCAAAAGGTCGATCTGGGAGTGGGACCTAGAAAGATTTCATGGCTTTAAAGTCATAATTAAATAATAAATCTAAAATTGTTATGGTTGAATGACCTTTGATTAACATTTCATGAGTTCAATTTAATTTTAATATTTTCATACATGTTGTGATGTTCAAAATCATAATTTATTCGTGAACAAGAAATAGCCTATGTTCATGAACAATAACTAAACAAAAAATATAACGACTATAAAAAAATTAGACTAAACTAAAGTAATATCTTAAAATTAGAAAATAAAATAAAATAAAATAAATTGCACTTAAATGAGCATGTTCGTGAACCGTCTTAAACAAACGCTAAATAAATATGTTCATGAATATTAATAAATGAACACTAAATAACCATGCTAATAAACATTATTAAACGAACACTAATGAACGCGTTCACGACTATACAAATATTCAGACTATGTTCATTTATTGAACAATGTTTAAAATTTGTCTATTTATATTTGTTGATCTTAATAAACGACATAAACTATCGTTTATCAAACACAAATACAAATACAAGTAATTTATTAAAACTTCTGTTCACTAACACTTTTATCCGTGACAAACTATGATGGACGTTGTGTGTTTATTCATTCAAATTTTGATTTCCATTTACTACTAATGGAACAAAAATGGTAATTCCAATTCTAATTTCAATATTTGAATCAAGTACTACATATCTACGTATTATTTACACTTTATTTATTGAACTAGTTTTATACGCGAATTGCGCGAATGTGTTAATGCCCAATTTTTATATTTAAATAAATATTTGAAAGTATATCAATGCAAGATTATATAGGAGAAGTTTATACATGAGTAATTGAATGTCGAATTTTTTTATTTAAATATCCAACTCAAAGTATATGAATCCAAGATAATATAGAAAATTCATTATAATGTTGCAATTCGGTTATTGTTGATAGTATAGATGACAACGTCATGCAATGAAATTATGATATAGGAGCTATTGACTTTTCTTTAGGTGTTCTGCTTGGGGTTCATTTGGTTCAACTATTATTGTTGAATGAGTTATTGTGAATAAAGAAATCTCTAGTTTAAGAAAAAAGATTAAATAAAATTAATAAAAATTTGAAAATTTAAAATATTATGTATTCCAAAGATATTAAAAGGTACTTGGTAAATAAATATATAACATTATTTTGTACTATAACTTTGATATTTAATTACAAGATATTGTAAAAATAAGATAATGGAAAATGTAATGAATATCAATTGATAAATTTGAATGTAAAGAATCTTTGCATGAGAGAAAATAAAGACAATATAACTAATGAAATTATTTCTCTTATTTAATTTAATTTTTTGATAATGAATCATTTTTCCAAATAAAGGTATTGTAGACACATAATTCTAAATTAAAGAAATGTATCAGTTTTTGTTGTAGCTACTAATTTATTTCTACTATACTAATAAGAGCCAAAGAGAGTTAGGCCTAAAATGGGTAGAAAAAATGGCGGTCAAATTATTTAATCAAATGGATGGTTCAGATGAATTATTTAATCAAATAAAGATGGTTAAGATAATTCAGATTAGTATTATTAATAGAGATTACCTAATTTAACCTTATTTTTATGATTATCCGTTAAGTTTTCCGTTAAATATTATCTTCTCCGTTAATATTCTGTTAACTTTTAACTTACCCATTAATTTCTATAAGAAAGGTCTTAGGTTCGAACCTCATCTCAATCAAATTTGACATAATTAAGTTCCTCACTCTATTTATACTTATTAAATTAAATAAATTAGTAGCTAGAACAAAAACTGATACATATGTATTTCTTTAATTTAGAATTATGTGTTTACAAGACCTTTATTTGAAAAAATTATTCATTATCAAAAAATTAAATTAAATAAGAGAAATAATTTCATTAGTTATATTGTCTTTATTTTCTCTCATTCAAAGATTCTTTACATTCAAATTTATCAATTGATATTACATTGTCCATTATCTTATTTTTACAATATCTTGTAATTAAATATCAAAGTTATAGTACAAAATAATGTTATATATTTATTTACCAAGTATTTTTTTAATACTATGAAAAATAATTTTAAAATAATTTGAAGCTAATTATATTAACTACTTGGGGATTAGTTGATAAAGAGAGTACTCAAATAACCTAACAAATTGAAGTGGAATCGCTTTATTTTATTCTTATTGAATTAAATAAATTAGTAGTTACGCCAAAAAATGATACATATGTATTTCTTTAATACCATGAATAAAATAAATTAAAAAAGAATAGTTTGAAACCAATCATATTAACTACTTGGGGGATTTGTTGACAATGAATGTACTCAAATAACCCATTACCCAGCAAATTGAAGCGAGAAACTACCTTTTAATATTTTTAGAATATATAATATTTTAAATTTTCAAATTTTTATTAATTTATTTAATCTTTTTTCTTAAACTAGAGATTTCTTTATCCACAAGAACTCATTCAACAATAATGGTTGAACCAAATGAACTCCAAGCAGAACACCTAAAGGAAAGTTCATAGCTCCTATATCATAATCTCATTGCATGACGTTGTCATCTATGCTACCAACAATAACCGAATTGCAAATAACACGCTACCAACAAAAAGGAAGAGAACAAATAGTAAAGATGAAGACAATGACAATGTTACTCAAAAGAGAATTAAAAGCACTTAGAAAAATTCAAATGAAAAGTAGTATTTATTTAGACTACTATCATTTTTAGACCAAATATTTAGACTATCGATTTTACAAGGTTGTAAACATTTATTTTAGTAATAATTATAATGAATTTTCTATATTTTCTTGGATTCATATACTTTGAGTTAGATATTTAAATAAAAAATTCGACATTCAATTACCCATTTATAAACTTCTCCTATATAATCTTGCATTGATATACTTTCAAATATTTATTTAAATATAAACATTGGGCATTAACTCATGCGCGCAATGCGCGTATAAAACTAGTAATTTAATACGAGTAAAATAGAGTGAGAAATTTAATTATGTCAAATTTGATTGAGATGAGGTTTGAACCTAAGACCTTTCTTATAGAAATTAATGGGTAAGTTAAAAGTTAACGGAATATTAACGGAGAAGAAAATATTTAACAGAAAACTTAACTGATAATTATAAAAGTAAGGTTAAATTAGGTAATCTCTATTAATAATACTAATCTGAATTATCTTAACCATCTTTATTTGATTAAATAATTCATCTGAACCATCCATTTGATTAAATAATTTGACCGCCATTTTTTCTACCCATTTTAGGCCTAACTCTCTTTGGCTCTTATTAGTATAGTAGATTTAAATGAATAATTCTTGGTATTCAACATGACAAAAAAAAATTATTATATAGTTAATTCCATTTTTATTTTTTCAAAAAAAAAAAATCATTTTTGTCCTAGATTTATAGGTTACAGTTTACTTTTTTTTTTTTTTTTTTTTTTTATCAGAACATTCACCTTTTGTCCTTTATTATTGTGACATGACAATTTTTTGTCCTCTATCAACAAAACAGTTTTAACGCCGTTAAATACAAAGGCGTTTCGATTTTCAATTATTTTTTTTTCTAAAAAATAACATAAAAATATAGCGAGGTCAACTCACTTTATATAAAAATGAATGACATGCCTTTGTATTTAACGTTGTTTAAACGATTTTGTTCACATATGACGAAAAATGGTTATGTAACAGTAATACTAGTACCAAATGCGAATGATCTAATAAAAAAATACTAAAAGTGGATTGTCAATTATAAATCTAGAACCGAAAATGAAATTAACTCTAAATTATAAATTAAAAGCAGGAATCTAAGTATATATTTGGGATGCTTTCAATCCCAGTCCCCAGCACCACCAACACACATACACTTATTCCAAGCAACTGAGATCAGAAGACCAATAAGTGAATATGGATTCCTCTTCTCCAAACTCAGGCAAGGATCGGATGGATGGGTTTGCAAAAAAAGCATTTGGTGCCGTTTCTGGCGTTGCTTCTACTGCCTGTGGATATGCAAAGCAGCTTCCAAGTTCACACATAAATGGGATGGATTTGTGTGGGAAAGCATTTGGGGCTGTTTCAGGTGTTTCTTCTACTGCCTGGGGCTATGCAAAGCAGCTTCCAATTTCAGACATAAATGGGAAAGCATTTGATGCTGTTTCAGGTGTTTCTTCTGCTGCCTGTGGCTATGCAAAGCAGCTTTCAAACTTGGCAACAGATCAACAAAAACTCAACATCTTAGCGGTTCAGAGTTCTCAGATCACAGATCTTATAAACCTATATGTAAGTCTTTAAATCTTTAATTGAGGAATAACCGGGTCTTCCTTTTCCTTTTATCTTTTTTCGTTGGATTCGATCTCTAGTTTTTCTTTCTCTGTTCTTTGTTTTCTGAATTGGAGAAAAGTACAGAGAAATTATATATATTCTGTATTTTCCTTTCTCCTATCCAATCCTGTTAGGACTTAGGATCAAGCCCCTCCCATACAACCCATGACTCTAGTACAGGATCAATTGTTTACCACTTGCTATAGCCTATAGGGAAAAAGACTTTATTTCTTTATACCATCACAAAATACATTTTCGAGGAGTTAAGTGTTGGACTTAGCTCTTTAAGTCATTTTCGATCTCTGTGCAATAATTTCCCAGCCACCAACTTGGTTTTCACCGACTTCTACCAACAATTTTTTCCTTTCAGCCTCCGTCCAACAATCCTCCAATCGTGGGGTGCAAGACTTGACTTTTTCCCTCTCGCACCAACCCACCTTTAATATCACGTATTACTTTATTAGGATCAAGCTCTTGCTACTTATGCTAAAAGTTATAGTACTAACACAACTTTATTTCTGCCACACATTTTCAAGACATTTGGTGTTGAATTTGATCCTTTAAGCCTTTTATTGATTGCCCAACAATCCCCAGCCACCGAGCGCTTGACTTAACCTTGACTTAACCTTTACTGGCTTCCGCCCGACATCCAGGTTTTCATTTTTCCCAGAAAAATGGAGAATATGGGTGGTAATCTGATGAAGTATTTGAGTGCAGGGGATGTGCACAGGACTTGGGGTAAACGCTACAACAGTTGGTGCTGTGGCTACAGTGGGTGTTGCAGCATGGGGTGTGTACATGCTGGTTGGTGGTCCAGGAAAGAAGAAGATGATGAAAAATCCTGGAAGGCCTTGGGAACTCATTGACGCGGTTGAGTTTAGAAACAACCCAATATTTCGCAAAGCTATGTTTGACAGAACCCACCTACTCAAAGCAGGTCTTTATATCCCGGCCTAGACAGTATATTGAACTTGTGTTGTTATATTTTTATTATATTTTGGACTTGTGGGTTTGTGGTTATATATGCACCTGTATGTGTTGTATTGGAGTTTCAAGTATGGGACTAATTATAAGCTAAAGTTGTGTATTATTGATATTAAAGACCTACTACGCTCTTTCCCTTATGTGTGTATCCTGTTTGCTAAACGATCAGCGAATAGAGCTGCTCACTCACTAGCTAGAGAGGCTCTTTCATAGGGTCGGTTTTTTGATTTGTGTGGCCCTGTGGTAGTAAATAAGCGAGGCCCTATCAAAGTATAAATAAACTGCGAATTGAAAAAAAAATTGTAAAGAGAAAAATGCAAAAAACCTAGTTTTGGGCCAATATAATCACAAATACATATACTAACTATTATGTCAGGGCTGGGCTAGGAGCCCCCAAAATTTTGGGGCCCTGTGCGGTTGCACATCTTGCACTCCCTAAAATCCGACCCTGCTCTTTCATTGTCTGATTGTATGGAATGGGTGGATCATCCCCTTCCTTCCTTTGTAATATTTTGTCTTTGGACCTTGTTGAATGAATCCTTCATTTTACTTCAAAAAAAAAGAAGTTGTGTATTATTATTATTATTATTATTATTAGGCAAAAACTTGTGTGAGACCGTCTCACCATGAGACGAGTCGGGTCGGGTTGTGTCAAGATGCAAATGTAACACTTATATGCACAAATGCCATACTTATATGCTCAAATGTAATACTAATAATCATGAATAAAATTTTTGTTACTTATTAGGGTAAATGTAATACTTTTAAGGGAAAATACAATACTTTTACATTTCGATTTAAAAGTATTACATTTTTCCTCAAAAGTATTATATTTGCCCTTATAAGTGAGATGCACTTGTAAGCAATACTTATTATGAAAAATGTATTACTTTTTCTCTTATAAGTAACAAAAATTGTATTTTTGATTAGTGTTATATTTGAGCATATAAGTGTGAGATTTACACATATAAGTATGATATTTGCATGGTGCTTTGACCCGACCCGACCCGTCTCACGAATAAGGATCCGTGAGACGGTCTCACACAAGTGTGCAATTTACCGAAATTTTTCAGTTAACCGATCGAACCGAAAAATTTCGATTAACCATTAACCGAACCGAAAAATTCAGTTCGATTAATGGTTAAAAAAATCTTGAAATTTCGGTTAACGGTTAATTCGGTTCGAAATGTCGGTTAACCGAATTTATATATATATATATATATATATATATATATATATATATATATAAATACTAAATACTAATTAGATTGAAGATTTGAAGTTATGGATGTTTGAATATTTGAAGTTATAGATGATTTGTATTTTATTTTAATTGGATTTATTATTTTAGGTGTTATTTTTAGAATTTTATATTTTATGTTAAAAAAGTTCGGTTAATCGGTTAATCGAAATTTTTTTTGGTTCGGTTAATTCGGTAACACATATATACTTCGGTTCGGTTAACGGTTAAATATTTTAAAATTTCAATTAATTCGGTTCGGTTAAAACTGTTCGGTTAACCGAATGCACACCCCTACTTATTGTTATGCTCTTTCACTAAGTCAAGTTTTTTATTATTTACTTTTTTTTTTATTAAAGCCTATTTAAAAGACACTTCATAAGAATGGAAAGTGTTACTCTCTTCCTCCTTTATTTGTCTGGTTCGGTTAATAAGGCATGACTAAAGTTATGTTTGTGACATGACCATTATTGATCCTTTATTAGCAATTCTATTGTCGTTAAATACAAAGACATTTTGGTCTTCAATTATGAATTTTTTCAGAAAATAAACATACAAATATAATATAGTCAACTCACTTTGTATAAAAATGACCGAAATGCCTTTGTATTTAACGATATTTCAACAATTTTGTTGACGAAGGACAAAAATAATTATGCCACAATAATACTAGAACCAAATATAAATGTTATAATAAAAAAAGACTAAAAGTGAACTGTCACCGATAAATTTAGAACCAAAATGAAAATTAATTCTAATACTTATTTGAAATTGTGATACTTACAAACCTAATTCTCTACCACCTGGTCACGGACAAGTTTTTGCCTTGTCAAAAACCCTTCCATTATCTCCCCTAACCAGAAGACCAAAACACAGACTGAAGAGAAGAGAAGAAAAGAAAAGAAAAAAGAGAAAAAGCTTCAACTGAGAGATGAATCAGATGCTGAGTACTGTGGGAGCAATGGCTGCCGTAGCCAAAGTAGCTTCGACGGCATACTACTATGCAGAGCATTTTGGAGTGTTTAATAGAGAAGCAAAAGGTGAAGCAGAAACAAGATCAGTGGAAGTGGCGGAGAACCAATCTGCTGATGTTGGGTAAAGTACTAAATTCCATCTTTTGTTGTCTTGCAAAATTACAGGTTTATTATAAAAGTTTATGTTTTAGCTTAGTTTGAGCAGCCACGAGAGAACATTTGGTGCTTCAACTTGTGATTTTTCAAAGCTTGAGTTTATAAGTTTATTGTTAACATAGGTATCATCAATCTAATGATCCATCATGCTCAAGGAAAAAAAAACCCAAATTTAATTTTTTTTCCGGGTATCATTAACACTTGGATAATCATATTAAGGGTGTGTTTGGTTTGAACATGGGATTCGAAATTGGAATGAGAATCAAATACTTGGTAATTGGAATGGGTTTTTATGAAAGTATTTTGCATGTTTGGTTGTAGGTTTGAATTGGAATGATTACCAGTTGTTTTGTTATGTATGACCCTATAATTTAAATAAAGGTGTTAAAAATACAAAAACAAATTAAGGCAATTGATCTTTATATGATAGACATTCAAAGCACCAATATGAACAAAAATTCAAAAAAAAAATCTAAAAGCACTAATCCTATGTAGTTAGGCGGAGATGAAATTAGGAGGCGATGAAATGAGGATGGATAAGGTTGAATTAATGGAATGATACCTAATTTAACTTAGGTAATAAGTTTTTTAATTATAGGGCTAATCAAATCTTATACCTGTGTTTTAGAAGGTTAACGAAACAATGTGTATGACTTTCATTCTCATTCCTTGTGTCTAACCCCATGAACCAAACACACTCCAAAATTTCGAATAATTTAGTATTGAGCTATGTAGGGTCTGTTTGAAGTTATTTTCTGTATGGGTGATGTTAGATGGAATTACTTAATGGAAGTTTTTGCTTGGTGAAATGTATGGCATTGTTTCCATTACCTGGTATTGGTATCTAATCCAGGTTGGTAATAATGTAAGATACTAATTAAACTTTTTTAGTGAAGTTTCTTGTTGAGTAGAATTCCGGTGTTCCATGGGAGTGGATATGAGATTTGGAGCAGCATGATGAAGACTTTGTTTGTGTCCCAAGATCTTTGGGACATGGTGGACGGGGGCTATATAGAAGAAGAGCTGACTGTTGAGGTTTTAAGAGAAGTTCGAAAGAGGGATGCCACGGCTTTGCTTTTTATCCAGCAAGCTATTGATATATCCGTTTTCTCTTGCATTGCTGGTGCCAGCAAGTCAAAAGAAGCTTGGGATGCACTGCAAAAGAAGTACCAATGTGATGCACAGGAACTGAATCGACAGAATTCTGTGGATGAGTCGGTTTTGTCTTGCCCTGCTGATGCAATTGAATGTAGAGAAGCTTGGAATGTAGAAATGGAATCTCGAGGTTATAAAGATGAACCAAATCAAAAGAAGGCTGTGGATGAATTGGTTTTGTCTTATGCTGCTGATGCAATTGATCCAAAAGATGCTGCTTGGGATGCACCAGAACAGGGATGTAAAGCTAATACTAAGGTATGCATGGTCTTGCTGTGATTTCATAAATTTGCGTAGAAGATTCCATAGCATGTTTATGCAAGACAGTGAAGTTTTATGATGAAAATTTTTTGTAGGTTGTGGAGGCTAACATAATTGGGAAAGAGTTTGGAGTTTTCAACAGCAATTGTGGCTTTAAGGAAGGGTGCAGTGAAAATTCCGACAGTGGATGTGGTGGAGGCAGAGACGATAGGTACTTTAAAATGAATCATTCTGATAATAATGCTCCTGTGGCTGAAAGTGCTTTCCATAGCAAGCTAAAGCCCTCTGAAGATGAAATTGGGAAAGAGTCTGGAGATATAAAAAACAACAATTATGGCTCTAAGAAAGGCTCTAGAGGAATCTCCAATCGTGGAGGTCATGGAGGCCAAGATGGTGAATACTCTAACAACCGAGAAAGTCATGGAGGCACAGTCAATGGAGACTTTAACAACAGTCGGGGAGGTTGTGGAGGCCAAGTTAACAACAACCGGGGAGGTCGTGGAGGCAAAGGCCGTGGGCACATTGACAACAAACGGGGAGGTCATCGAGGACACTCTAACAACAATCAGGGAGATTGCAGAGGCACTGGCAGTGGATGCTCTAAGAACCAGGGAGGTCGTGGTCGTGGAGGGCTAGATGATGGATGCTTTAACAGCAACAAGGGCCATAGTGGATGGATAGACAATGGACATTTTAACAACGGTTCTGAAGCTGCTGATTATAATAGTAAGAATGCAAAATATGAATCGGCTTCTTCCTGCACTACTAATACAACTGAAACAAAAGAAGCTTTGGATGCACATGCAATACAACAAGGACTCCAAGCTAATACTGAGGTAATTCCTTTGAAGCTTCATACGATAGTAAATTTGAAATTATGTTTATGCAATGTGGTGAAGTTCTTGATAATTACTTGTCTAGTTTACTGGAAATCATCAATCCAATGAAACTTATCTAAACTACAACAGGTGGTTGAAAAAAAGACTTGCAAGTTTGCCTAAGAAATATTACAATATTGTGGCTAAAGATTAGAAGATTTAAGGATCTCTAAGTATGAATAGTGTTAATGAATTGCTTCACTCTACAATACTCTTGCCAAACATTTTCTTTTGCTAATAAAAAGAGGAGACAGAAGTGAAAGAAGGACCAAAGATGAATAGATGATTACAATTGATTGGAAACCTAATTTTTGCCTGGTTTTGAACTTTGATGGCACAGGTTCATGCTCAGCCTCAAGCTCGGAATCCCAATGGTGGAAAGGGCCAGTCCCTGGCAACTCTTCTAGTAAGTGATCTCGATGTGAGCGTCACGGATCTGCAGCTGTTGGGCATCTTCATCCGCTACGGGCAAGTGGTCTCATCCGGTGTTTTCAGGGACATCGCTACCCACTACTCTCTTGGTTATGGTTATGTGACCTATGGCAACCCTCAAGATGCTGATAGAGCGTTGAAGGAGCTGAACTTCACTCCTTTGAATGGAAAGCCCATACAAATAATGTATTTCCAACAAGACTCCACTAAACACAAGAGTGGAGGCTTTAACAGCAAGAAGAGCGATTATGGAGGCATAGATGGTGCACACTTTAACAACCAGGGTGGTCGTGTAGGCACAGATGGTGGATACTTTAATAACAAGGATTCTAAGCTTAGTGGTTATAATAGTAAGAATCCCAATTTTGAATCAGTTTCTTCTTGCAGTACTAATGCAACTGAATCAAGAGACGCTTCAGATGCTCCACAACAGGGAGACCAAGCTAATACTGAGGTAATTCCTGTGAAGTTCTTGATTATTATTGGTCTAGTTTGATTGAGATTGTCAATCAAATAAAAAAGAATATGGTGAAGACTTAAACAAAACAAAAGGTGGTTGAAAAAGGTCCTGCAAGTTCGCCTAAGAAATATATTAGAAGATTGACCAAACGATTTAAGTCTGAAAAGTGTGAATGAATTGCTTCACTCTTAGATAATCTCTTGCTAAAAATTATTTTTCTGCTAGTAAAAAAGTAGAGCGAAGTGAAAAATGTAAAAATTATTGGAAATATAATATTTGCTAGGATTTGAATTTGATGGCACAGGTTAAAGCTCAGCCTCAAGTTGGGAATCCCAGTGGTGGAAGCATATTGATCAAGAATTTGGACAAGTCAATTGATGACAGGGCACTGCATGCTATATTTTCTGCATTTGGAAACATTCTTTCTTGCAAGGTGGAAACAGATGCCTCTGGTCAATCCAAGGGGTATGGACATATAGAATATGACAGCGAGGAAGCTGCACAGGAGGCTATTGAGAAGGTCAATAGCACCGAGGAAGCTGCACAGGAGGCTATTGAGAAGGTCAATGGCACGCTGTTGAACCACAAGAAAGTGTATGCAGGACCTCTTGTCAGCAAGCAAGAAAGAGCGGAGGCTAGGGACATGACAAAATCCACTAAAGTCTATGTGGCGAACTTATCTGAATCTACAACCAAAGAGGATCTTAGGGAAGTTTTTTGTTATTTTGGAAATATAGCTAGCACTGTTGTTGTGAGAGATGAAGATGGAAAATCAAAGTGTTTTGGATTCGTCAACTTTAAGGATGCCGATGATGCTTCTTGGAGTATAGAAGTGCTTAATGGCCACAAATTTGATAACAAAGAGTGGTGTGTGAGAAGAGCTCAGAAGAAAAGTGTTAAAAAGAGCTAAGAATAAATCTGTGGATGAATCTGTTCCGTCGTCCACTGCTAATGCATCCGAATAAAAAAAAGCTGGGAATGCGGTTTCTGGGAAGAAAATTATTGGAAAACCTGAGAAGAAATCTGTGGGTGAATCTGTTCCTTACCTTCTTCCATTGTGTTTGAGACTTTTGAGTATTGCTCTTTAGTCTCTTTGCAGGGCTTTTCTGCAGTTTTTATTGGTCTGCTAAGGATCAGATTATCTTCCATTACTTTCTTCAGTGATCATAGAAACTTGCAACTACTACTCAAGGATGAGCACCGGATAAATCACACTAGTTCAAATGGTTACTAAGTTAATAGCTCAACTAACTTAGTTGAGGTTGTCCCATTCAGTCATTTTCGTGTCGAGCTTTGGATGTCTTTCCAACATTAGTGACAATGACAATTACATGACTTTTGTATCATATATTTTTTTAACTATACAAAAATAATGATGATAAAATATTTTGAAAAATACTATTGGATAAAGTGATAAATTAAATGCTACTATTTGACAATTAAACCTATAAAATTGAACTATTTTATTAGATCAAAATGAACAAATACTTATCCGCTATAAATTATACACTGTTGATTCGTTGCACAAAGCGCAACAAATTAGACAGTTATGTTCACAAATAAGTGTAATTAGCTTACCATAATAGAAGGAAATTAAATTAATTATTATACCAATTGTTATGGAAGGCAGTATATTAAGAGGAGAGATTTATGCAATGATAATTGGTAAAATCATTAGGGCCTGACAATGTTGCAAAAATCCCGCCTAGGCGCCGATTAATCCCCGCCTAGGCGCTAGGTGCTGGTCGACCGCCTAGCATATCACATTAAATGGTTGTCTAGGCGGCTGGCCGGCTAGGCGACCGCCTAGGCCGCCAAAGCACCGCCTAGGCGTCGACTAGACCGACTAGGCCTTCTAGTCGGTCGATTAACTATTGTTCTTTTTTTTTAATGGGTTATTTAACTCAAAACAACATCGTTTTGAGCGAAATAATCTTAAATTGTACAAACTTTAGATATTTTTTAGGTTAATATTTAATATTTTAGTATTAACTATTAAAGTATTATATAATTTATAATTATTAGTCTTTAAAAAATTAAAAATACTTAAACAAATTTTTAAAAAATAAAAAATAAAATAAAAAAATACACGGACGCCTAGGCGCCGGTTAATCCCCAGCTAGACGAGCGCCTAGCGATTTTTTCAACCATGGGGCCTGATTATGTTACTATAATTAAGGAAGACTTATTATCTGCACCATAAGGGAATTGCATGTACTAAACAAATCAGATGAGAATAATATTGATGGATATATTAAGAATGAGTTAATTCCATTTTTGGTTCTAGATTTATAGGTGACAATCCACTTTTAATCCATTTTTATTAGAACATCCACTTTTAGTCATAATATTATTGTGACATGACCAATTTTGGTACTTTATCAACAAATCAGTTTAAATATCATTAAATACAATGACATTTCGGTCTTCAATTATGAATGTTTTAAAAAAATAATAAACATAAAAAATATAGCGGTTCAACATACGTTGTATAAAAAAGATTGAAATGTCTTTGTATTTAACGATATTTCAACGATTTTGTTGCTGGAGGACTAAAATTGGTCATGCCACAATAATACTAGGACCAAATGAGCATGTTCTAATAAAAAAGGACTAAAAGTGGATTGTCACCTATAAATCTAAGACCAAAAATAGAATTAACTCTATTAAGAATGGATTCGGGTTGAAGCAAACTGACCTGAAAGAAGATGGAGAGCCGACTCGGACAAGGTCAGGTCAAGGTGGACCAGGCCGACCACGAGGTCGGATATGTCTCGGGCTCAACCACCATGGTTGGCTATGACATTAAAGACGGAGGCCACGAAGAGGCTCGACCGGCAAGGTAGGTTTCCGGGTCAGCCTTTGAGGTCAGTCTCCGTGGTTGACCTCCGGGGTCAGCCTTCGAGGACAATTGGGCGAAGACATGTTCTTGTTGGTCATGCTATTTTCTGGGAGTTGGTTAGCCTTACTACTTTAAATAAGTATCCTTTGTCTTCATTTAGGACATCTTCATCTTCCATTATCTTCATCATCTTGTCTTATCATCACTTACAGTAATCACATTATATGAGTTATTAATATAAGGCTTTGTCTCCTTAAACTTAATACTTTGTCTTTACTATTTATCCCTTTAATTATTGGTTTGGGTTAATTTGGACCACCCGGGTTAATTAATTTCATCATTGGTGCTTTCATTGAGAGCTTGACATACAAGTTCGAGCGTGTTTCCTATTTTTTGAACCTTCTATAGCAATGGCGAGGTCTAATTCACGCAACTTTCATGACTCTAGTAACATCCATATCTCCCTAGGTGAAAATGACTTTAAATGAGTAATACTTGTGCACTAATTTTATATTCAAATAAATGCAGACTTTCAAATATTAAAATTGTTTATAGTTTCATCTTTAATTTTATTATCTAAATATATAATAAATAATTTTATCCGTGCACATCGGGCGCTTGGGGAACGCCTAGCGCCTAGGAGCTCATTGTGCTTTCATCGCCTAGGCGTCCTAGGCGCTAGGCGGGGATTAATCGACGCCTAGGCGCCCGCGTAATTTTTTTATTTTTTAAAAATTTATTTAAGTATTTTTAATTTTTTTAAAGACTAATAATTATGAACTATATAATACTTTAATAGTTAATACTAAAATATTAAATATTAACTTAAAAAATATCTAGAGTTTGTACAATTTAGGGTTATTTCGCTCAAAACGATGTTGTTTTGAGTGCAATAACACATTAAAAAAAAAGGAACAATAGCTAATCAGCCGACTAGGTGGCCTAGTCGATGCCTAGGAGGTCTAGTCGGTGCTTAGGAAGCCTAGTCGGTCGCCCAGCAGGCCAGCCGCCTAAACATGCACCATTTAAGGTGATACGCTAGGCGGTCGACCGGCGACTAACGCTTAGGCGGCGAATAATCAATGCCTAGACGAGATTTTTGTAACATTATCCGTGTATGTCATGAGTAATTTACTTGTATACTAGGTAGTGCAACTACTTTCATCAATGTACTTTCTAGCCGGTTTCCAGGCTTGAATGTTGTTTTGTATTTATGTATACATTGTAATAATTGTTTGCATTTGTCCTATAATTGGTAATAACGATTGTTGATCCAATTTTCTTTTTCCTGCTGTCTTTGTGCATTACTTTCTATGCGCCAAATAATTTGTTAATTAATTAATAGATAAATGCCGGCTAAAAATCATTTTCTTTTTTTTTTTTAAAGGTTATTATAAATAATAAAATTAATATAGTTAAAGACTTTTCTTGTAAGATAAAGTTGTCTTCATGCCATTTTTATAGTGTTTATTGACGGAGCTCTCATGGTTTACGTCCCACAAACAACTTCGTCAACCATTTGAACTTGGGATTTGTCACTATAACAGACAGATATATATTATCAACTTGCGCTCATATAACATTAACCTCAACCTCCCAATCCCAGCAAGGCTCTTTAGATAAAGATCAGATCAGGTACGCATAAAAACTTGTCATTTATATTATTTTCTTCCAAACTCGGCTCTAGTCCAGTTGTTATACAATAGAGCATAGTCCATACAACACTGTGTAGACCATAATCGTTGAATAAAATTGTAGTATAATTAAAATAATATTTTAGTGTTGCTATAATGAAACTAGTGTGTGACAAATGAACTAAAAAAACAGAATTCATTCAATAATGTATATTGTCAAATGAAATTATAGTATAATTAAAATGATACTTTATTGTTACTATAATGAAATTAGTGTGTAAAAATGAAGTTAAAATTTAGAACCATACGATAACATATATTGTGAAATGAATATGAAGTGTAATTAAAATATTAACATTATTATAATTAAACCAGTGTGTGAAGAAAAAAAAAATAGAACTCATGCAATAAAGTTGATATGTTTTACTTTAAATATGTTATTCCCTACATATTTACAACTATTTTGTTTAGATATTGAAGATCTTTCTTTGGGATAATGATTTTGCCCTTAAAATATAAAATCCGACAACATTTTACCATCAATTTGGCCAGAATGATCAAAACTGATAAAAATAACAAAGTTAGACACCAAAATTGAAAAAATTTAAAGTTGTGCACCAAAATTAATAAAACTTAAAAGTCGAGCGACCAAAAGTGATATTAATTCAAACTTAATATATTAAGTTTCGTTAAAAGTACTAACATAATATTCCTAAGGAATCCCCACCTGTTAACTTATTCTTATACAGTTTTCAGTAACGTATATTCCTATTTTTACTTTAAAGGTGGGATGGCAGATGAGTCTTTTAACGTTTCTATGAGTGTCGACGGACTGGACCCTTTTGGACAGAGTGACACTGGAAAGGTATGAAATCTACTTTACAATTCCATATATACCATGCCTACCAGGATTGCTTCAATGTTTTTTGTTATTTGATTCTAACATAAAAGAAACTTATTCATTTGAGTGATTAATACATTTTTAGAAAAATTGAATTTTTCATCCCTAAGTTATAAGGTAGTTGTAGAATTCGTTCCTAAGTGTTGATCGTGCTCACTTTTATCCCCTAAGTGATCATTGGCGGGTTAACAATACCGTATATAAGAAATGATAACAATAATAGAAAATAAATATTGAAGAATCAAAGGAATTTTGAATATAAATTTCTTAAATGATGATTGCCTTAGCTTGCTTAAATGAATGAATTGCAAGGAAATACAAGGGCCTTTATATAGGATGTATCAAGGGACATTTGATATTTCTTTTATCCCAGAGATACTTGACCTTAGAAACTTTTTAATACCGTCATCATATCATCATTTGTCATTATCGCGGGAATTGAAACTTCATAATTATTATATTTCTCCATAACTTTGATTGGGTCGTTTGTACGAGTTGGTTCGCCATATACATCCCGTCCCCCACTTTCTTGTGGCTCATGAAGTACAGTTGACGTACAACAGAAGAAAGTAGAAGACCAATACCAAGTTTTAGCATTTGTGGAGTTATTAGAAAAACCATATAAAACATTATCGATTACCAGTATTCAAAAAGTTCTAAGAATGCAAGAACTTATCGATATGAAGGCCAACCAATCAAGGATTCAAGGCCAAGTGAAAGTTTTTCTAAAGCCAACAAATTAAATCAATGGCATGAATTTGCAAAAGTTGAAATTTCTACTCCTCCTAAACACAAGAAGCATATGAAACCCCATCAAGCTGAAGGGTTCAATTTTAAACAATTTGGTGACCCAAAGAGTGTATAATGGCCCATGCTATTGGATTAGGAAAGACTTGTTAGCTATGTCAAACATGCATAAACACGGAGTTCTTTGGTTATATGCTATTGAACTTGATACATGCAATAGAAACTTAGAGATTCAAAATTCTTTCATTTTACACATAATAACATCTTCAAAAACTAAAGAACATTATTCCAAACAGTAATTATTATATAATTAATACATTGTTATTATAAATTATTATGCTCATATATATATCCTTGACTGTCAAATTAACCGCTAATTGTCAAATAGGGAGTAAGACAAAAAAAAAAATTAATGGAAATATTTGAGGGCATATTTTCCATTCATACTATTGCACGCCCCACAATTAATGAATAATGCTCTTTTACAATATATCACTTGCATGAACAAAAGCAGGAAGAGCGATGTGACGTCGTTTTGGACATTAGAAATGATGAGACGAGCAACAGAGGAATTGATAATGGAAAGGTTTGCATTCTGAATCTATTCTTCGAGGACATCTAGACTTACATTTCGGTAATATTGCATTTTTTTCAACAAATAAAAGATACATAAAAGCGTACTGTTCATAAATTATTCCAAAGTACCTAAACCATGCCTCTTCTGGATAGCTATTTTTCGAATGATATTATATGTACTACTTGTCTGTCAAAGTATATATATAAAAGTATTACAAACCTGAAGATGTGTAATAATTATAAAATTGACTCAATTTTTTTTATAAAAGGTTGGGTCAGTCTCACTTTTTAGCAAAGGACTCTACTCTCAATATATATACAGTACACACGCAAAGACACACACATATATAGGGGAGGAATAACTCTCCTATGAGGATCTGTGTAACGGGTCGGGTCAATATGAAAATGTAATATTTATACTAAAAAATATAATACTAATTAATAAGGAATAAAGTGTTTGTTACATATAAGGGAAAGTGTAATACTTTTGAGAAAAAAATATAATACTTTTAAATCAAAATGTAAAAATATTACAGAGTTTATTTTTTAAAAAGATATTACACTTTCCTTTACAAGTAACAAACAAACACTTCATTACATTTTCATCTTGACCCTGACTCATATCATGGAGAGTCACATGCACACATGTTTTTGCTATAGGGAGAATATACACTTCCCTATAAAAATTAAATAGTAAGGATAATGTGATCCATACATTTGGGCATATCAATCGTTTGCTAGTGTTCACTTGCAGGAAATAGAAATATCAGCTCCTTATCAAGAATATCCTTGGAAGCGCAACTTCTATAAACCATTTTTGGTTTCCATTGGGCCCAAGTACTCTAAAGAAGTTGATCAAGTTAAGGACAAGGAGTATAAGAATATGTATATGAAGTCTTTCCTCGAAAGGGCAACAGAACAACCTGAAGAAGAAGAAGAGTATCGGGAATACTTTAGGAATGAGATGAAATTGTTGGACAAAGCCCGAAATTATTATAAGGAAATTGGAATTACCTACCCCCATAACGATGAAGAGTTGGTAGAAATGTTGGTGCTTGATGGTTGCTTTGTGGTTGAGTTTGTTCTGAAATGCAAGGAAGGCGGCAATGGTGATCCTCGCAATAGCGTTGATGGGAAAAAAGCTCGTGAAGACATGGTTCTATTCGAGAATCAACTCCCTTTTGAAGTCCTCTCTGCCATTTATAAGAAAGTGATTGGCCATACTAAAGAAGTTCCTAGCTTCATAAGACTGGTGAAGTTCGCTTTTGCCTCTTTAACACCAAAGTTTTCCATTAATAACTTTTATGACGACAATAAACCTCAAAAACCCATGGATCTACTCCATGTGGTCTACAGTCTCTGTCTTCCCAGAAACGTCCAAGCCCTAATTTCCCAGGCCGCAAAAGGGAACGAAGAAAATATGTGGCTAAGATTAAACCATATGAACAATGCGACAGAGCTTAAAGAGGTTGGAATTAGCTTTGAAAAGATAGGCCAAGTCTTCAATATGCCAAAGAAATATGAAAAAATTCCAGCACTGAAATATCCCGGTGGCACTAGCTTGTTCGATATAAGTTTTTACAATGGGGTAATGACCATACCTTCCTTTAAAGTCGACAATTTCACTGAATTATTCTTTCGAAACATGATCGCCATGGAGCAGCGCTGCGACACACTAAACCCCAAATACTTCACCGATTACGCGAGGCTAATGGACCACTTGTTGGACACCAATAGAGACGTGAGTTTGCTCCGCAAGAATGGGATCATTCAAAACCTCTTAGGTGAAGATAGAAAGGTGGCCTATATTTTCAACAACCTCAGTGTTGAGGTAGATTCTTCCACTAACTTCTATTTTGCTGGGGTGTACAGGGCCGTGGATGAGCATTCTCGCAATAACTGGTCTTGTTTGAGCGGGGCTTGTTGTTTGAGCGGTACAGGGAATTATTACTGCGTATGGAAAGTGATTTCTACTCTCTTGATTACAGTCTCCTTGTTGATTTTGGTATTTCGTCTAAGTAATGGCTCTAAGACCGATTATAAATCTCCTCCCCCTCCCTATCCCAATTCCTAAAATATTTATTGTGTCTTAACTTTCATGACTAGTGTTTTTGTCCTGAGTTCATCAACATTGTATACTGTACTGTTATTGTTGTTTGCATTTATATATCCGATTAAACTCGTTGGGTTTGTGGTTGCATTTTTCTATCATTTTTTACATGACAAATGATTCTTCAAATTAATTTGCAATTCTATCAACATGCATATAAAATAGGGTAAAATGGGACATTTAATTTTGTTCATGGGTTAGTTATACTCATATTATATTGATGACTCAATCGCTCAGTTATGACCTTACGTCGTATCTTTTTTTTTTTACCCCTGAGTTATGAGCGAAGTGTCGCTTTTGGTCCCCGATGTTAGGTTTCGGTCTCAACCAAATAGAAAATCCAAAATCTCACCACTCGTTGTGCCAGAACCACCACTAATACAAACTACAGTGTCCCTAGGTCGGCTTCCACCCCCACTCTGACCATGGCTAAACTGGCCTCGCTGCTAGCTCTGCATCTGATTCGGAGGGCTCCCATTCTTGGTAACAGTACAATCAAAAGATCGGTGTCCAGTTTTCTAATAGCTAAAACATGTAATCGGCTTGCCTCTGCAATCCGTGCGGGAATGATCCTTGCCGCATTTCTGGCAATGGAATCGCCTCACACTAAATTGTCCTTTCATCAGAGATCCTTGGCCTACATTCAGGTTGTTCCTCCACTGACTCTTACTGCCACTCCTAGAAAAGTTCCTCACCAGCCTTAAAGATACAAACCTTGTCCTATTGTCGGTTTGCTGCCTACCTTCTTCTACCTACTCTTTTGCTTGCCATGGACATCTCTTTGCAATTGTTGCACCCTATAGTGATTATTGGCTGCCCCACAGTAAGCCTCGCTCAGTGTACGACATCCTAGCACGCATATTGCCTTCTGTGTCTCGAAATTGAGTCCATGAATAAACTTACGAGCCTTGCTAACCTCGTTAGGCACGAGTGCGGGACCGAACCGAGCTAACTCTAGAAATCGGGCGTGGTACTCTCTAACGGCCATTCCACCTTGCTTCAAATGTAAAAAATCTTCGTACTTGACTGTTTTAATATGCTCGGGATAAAATCTATCCCTCAACTCTTCCTTAAACTCTCCCAACCAAAGTCCTCCTGCTAACGTAAAGTAGGTCCTTTTGTCGACCACCAGTTATCCACCTCTTGCTGTAGGTAATACAGTGTTGCATCTACTCGCTGCTTTGGGGGACAATTAACTACCTCGAACAGTACAGTTTATCAAAAGAGTGGATCCCGTCCTCGGGTATTAAGAAATCCTCTTGTCATGAGAAGCTGGGTGGATGGCACCCAGCTACCCTTTTCATAACATCACCCCCATTGTTTCTATTCAAGAGGGTATTCCCGATCACTTGTGTTAATTGGGTAAGCTACCGAAAGCTATCTTCAAGTTCGGCAATAAATGAAGCTTTAACTCCAGGAGTTCCAACACCTCTTCTTGGTGGCATTCTGCCTGGTCCTCTCACTCAACAATAACAGCTTAGTCAATAACAACTAGTGGTTATTCACACTCTACCAATCTTAAGCTCACACAAAAGACAGTCAACACAAGACTACAAGGCACATAGAAACTCAAAAGAAGGTTTGATTTACCGCTCTAATAGCTAGAGCGTACCAACTAGATGCACACTGGCCTTTCGGGTGCAAAAGCCACAGCTAAAAAGAATCAAAAGTGTAACAAATCATTCAAACAATTACATTCACAAATTCTCACAATCTCTTCGCATTTTCTACGAAAATTAATTAATAATCTCAAGGTCTCTAATTTATGCACCTGTTCTACGAGTCAATACTTAGGTTCTTATAGTCAATCCTTATCAATCCCTAGGATCTACAACCTAGGGCTCTGATACCAACTTGTAATATCCCCGATTTCCGTACTTAGAGCCTAGGATATTAATGTAAATTACACAGCAGAAATAACCAAAAGTATTCTAATTTAAGATAAGGTAAGTCTAGAATCCATCATCAAGAACAGGGAGTGTTACCGCCACACTTACCGCCATAAGTCAAGTCATAAGTCTACAGACCAACCCAAATACAACTATAATATGACGAAAATTATCTAGGAAGCTACTAACAAGGTTCAAATTACAAATTGTCAACACTAATATCGCTCTCATCATGCGTCCACTGGACCTGAAAAATGTTAAGTTGAAAACATAAAAAACAAGCAGTTATCATAAAATGCTAAGTATGAACCACTCAACCTCGTCAAATAGGTACATTTATATAAGTTTAGAAAATACGGAGTTTTGTAGTTAAAAACGGTTTGAAACATGGGTTTAGAAATATTTGATTGTACATACACTCAACACAACACAATACAACAGGGTAATTACAATAGAAGATTATAAAGGCATAACATTTTATATATATATATATATATATATATATATATATATATATATATATAAATCATAAAGTAGTAGTATACTGATAAGCGTCAAGAATAGTCGAGTTTAGGGTCAGTTTTAAGACATTAGTGTGCGGTTTTGTCACCCATTTGTAACAATTTCATGCATAAAAGACTCGGATGTGATCAAATCAACAAACTCAGCTTTACATTATGTCTTCCCATAGAATAGGACCCGAGGTCAAAATGAATGAACAAATGGAGAAGTAAGTGTGCAGGGGCTAAACCACGTTGCCTCCATGAGTGGAGCTGGCGTGGAACATATCCAGTATGGTTCCACGCCACCATCCACGCGTAGATGAAACGTGGACCGAGCCATTAAGGGTGAATTCGAGATTTCGACTTTTGGAAAACTATTTAAACCGCTCCCCTGCATTTTTGAAGAGGATGATCCCCAATTTTAGCTGAGATCTGATTTCAATTGTTCTCTCCCCTTTGGGGAATTTCCCCTCAATTCCTAGTGTTAGATTTCTTAGTTGGGGGTAAATCTAGCTAGATTGGTGGAGAAGATGATAATGAAGGTGTAATAGATCTCTTGAATTGATAAGTATCTCTACTCTACTCTTGTTTTTGTTGATTGCATTGCTGTTTCAATTAGATTTCCTTGGTTTCTTCTATTGCTTTGTTCTTTGATTTGAATGATGTTTGAGTAGATTAGTTGAGGGGATTGATTGCCCCATCTTAGCTCTTGTGATTGATGATTGAATTCTTCCATTTGATTGAGAAAATGATGAAGTAGGGTGCTAGTCTTGTGTGGTTGATATCTTTCATGATTTGCTTCTATTTCCGGACGGAGTAGATAGTAGATGTAGTGAAAGTGAGTGATTGCGCGATAGCGGGTCCTCACGAGTCCAAATCATCCACATCCCCGCCCTCTATCCGGAAGGATGAGGTTCGGGAGGAGTGGTAGACCACATGTTCGACGAAATGCCCCAACCGAATGAGGACTTGGGAGTCCGAGTGTGACGCCACTCGGTAAAGGTACTATGGGCTCTCGTGATTATTCCCGAACCTCGTTTCTACAATCTCCATAGTGTGGTCGATTGCATAGACTAATTAATGCATTCAACCCCTTGTTCTTTTAAACCATTTTCTTTAGTTTACCATTGCTTCCCCTTGTCTTTATGATTCTCTGATCTCGTTTTCTAGCCATTCGGGTAATTCTTATCGCTTAACCCCTAAAGGCCAACATGTAATTTAACTCCAATTTGTCTTCCTTGAGAACACGACACTTGAGGAACTTTTTCTCCATTTTACCCTTCATTCCACCTCACACTAAACTATTCCTTCATATACCTCATAAGTTTTCCAGTAAATATATTAAATATCATCGTCTCTCAAGATTGTATAGATAAGTATAAATTTATAGACTTAAACATATCATAACAATTATATAAAGTCATACCACTCTGTATCATTATAAATATCAAGTGTATAGATAAAATAATCATTTTTAGTAATAATATTGATAAGGAAGTTTTTCACGCATCCATCAAGTATCAAATTACAATATAGAGTTTAGATATCGTTCTACTGGAGATGGCTCTTGTAATGTTAAGAATTGATGCAATGTGGAGTTAAGCACAAGCTAAAACTATTCTTATAGAAGCTAGGCCTGTTGTTAAAGAGATTGGTTGATATGGTTTAGTAAATGAAAAATTAGACAAGTAAAACAAAAGACTTTGGTTGTTTTAAGCTAAGATGCCAATTATTCTACTAAGGATTAGGGGATTAAAACAAGACACAGGGTAACTGGGTAAGTGAGATGCAAAAAAGTGTCCAAATACCACTCTCGTAGCTATTTGGACTTGCAACCTCACCTTGAACTCCACTCTCGTGGCAATTCAACCCAAGGTTACCCAACCAAGAACACAAGACATAAATTCTAATTTAACACCCAAAATACTCTCGTATTGGACATCAAGTGTGTGAATGTGTGGCTAGTGTACAAGCTCTACTCTCGTAGCAACAAACACACTCCAAACAAAGCATATAATTGAGATCCAATAATCATACACAAATTTCATATCCAACTCATTTCACACAACAACCCTAGAACACCTAAATAATCCCCTTTATGCAATACAACACGTATAGGCATCAATAACAAGAAATCAAACCAAATCCTAGTCCCAAATCACCTAGCTACTCATAATATAACAATAGATACACAATATTAAAAGAGAAACTGAAAGCATAAATGGAAATCAAAGGAAAGAGGATAATACGAAAACTTCTCTATTTAAGCTTTGGAATCCAATATTTCAAGGTGTCTTGAGCTTGAAAATGGAATGGAACAACAAATCTACACTAATCTAAGTTATCCTAAACCTAAACCTAACTAAAAATTGAAGGAGAAATGAAAGATGTGTTTTTGGGTGGAAGAAATCCCCTTTTAAAGGGTAAAAACGAGGTTGTCAAAAGTTGCAAAGGTTGGCAACGGGTGCGGCCACGCCCGTGGCCAAACCCCTGGCCAGAATTGAAGGGCTCACTGCCCAGTGGCCACAATCATGGCCACCTCCGAGCAGCGTTTCTGTGCACATTACTCGTCTTATAGACTATTTTTCACCCTTGAATGCTTTGGATTAGTGTTTATTGTCTTCACCAAAGTTGTAGCCCTTCAAGTTAGCTTTCCAATGACATAAAGATCACTCAATTTGGACATTCCTACACAAATATATGGCCGAAAAACCGAGCAGTAGACGAATTGTGCGAGAATTTCAACTTCTTTCTCTTTTGCTCCAATTTTGCCTTTGTTTGTCTAAATGACCAAGACCATTGAAAACACCACAATTTGGCTCTTTAAGAGGTGTTGCTCTTATCTTCATAGCTTCTCATTAGCTACCATTGACTCTATACGCATCCAAAATACTCCAAAAATCATTCAATTCATCTAAATCATCAAGAATTACACCTAAACACACAAATGAATTAAATGAGGAACACTTTGGGTAAAATTATAACAAATGACAAGGAAAATAAACTTGAATGCAAGGTGAAAATATGAACATTTTGGTACTTATCAATTCCCCCACACTTAAACATTTGTTTGTCCTCAAGCAAAGACAACAAATAAATTACCAACCTAGCAACGAAATTGATCATACTCCCACTTTGCACAACCGGCCTATCAAACCACAATCCAACTTGCTGGTCGCGCAGGAGAATTTCCTTGGTGGTTATATCCTTCACAACAAAATAAGAAGGGTGAAATTCAAAGAAGACATTATTATCCGTAGCAAAACGCTGAACAGACAAAAGAGAAGATGATAAACCAGGAACATATAAAATATCAGACATCCTAAAAACTCTAGAAGAGGTAGGAATGGAAGCATGACCAACACGACTAATATTCAAACCCTTACCATCACCGACCCGAAGAGTATCATCACCATGATATTCCTCAGATGTGGACAACGCAACAATATCAGGAGTGGCATGATTTGTTGCCCACGTATCAGGAAGCCACATGTGCGAGTCAGTAGGGATATTTGTATTGCTCTCTGAATACATTATATTGGCCTGGGGTTGTGAGCCAACATAAGAATAACAAGATAAAGCAGTATGGCCAACCACTCCACAAATTTGGCAACGTGGATGCCATGCACCACCACCACGGTTCCCTCTCCCACGGAACCGGTTACCACCGCCACCTAGGGCTCCTCGCTGGCTGCCGCGAAACGGAACTGCCGAGACATCGCTGCGAGGCTGGAAACCACCGGCACCACGGGACTGCTGGACACCACGCTGTTGCCCTCCACGACGCCAAGGCTGGGGACCACGGTGAGTCGCAAAGACAGATGGCGCTGCTGCTGCCCCGCCATAGCTATCACCGGCGATGAACGAGTGAGTACCAAGCAAGGAGGAAAGCTCCTGTAAGGTCACAAGCTGCCCACGAACAGCCAAAGAAGTAGTGAGCGGAATAAATTCTGGTTGTAACCCCTTTCAAACGTAGAGGTTCTGCTCATCCAACGGGATCACACGACGGGCAAGGGCAAGATCTTCTACCAGCACCTGGGCACGCGCAATATAATCTGTAATTGAAAATTCCCCTGGTCGAATATTCTGAAACTGACCAAGAAGATTCAAGGTGTGAGCACGAGTGGCGGAAGCAAGAGCCTGCTCGAGCGATAACCATAGCGCCTTCGACGTGGAGCACCCAACTGCTAAGTGCATGACCTCCGGCGAAGGAGAGGAGATGAGCATGCTCAAGACTGCCTGATCCTGACGAACCCATGGAGCATGAAGCGGATTGGGCTGAGCAACAGCGGTTTCACTTGCGGCAGGCAACGTAGCAGAAGGGCAAGGGTATGTACCATCAACAAAGCCCATCAATTCGTGACCGCGAAGAAACGGTACAACCTGGGTGCGCCAAAACAAAAAATTTTTGTTGGTCAGTGGATAAAGATGATACGACCGAAGATGCCACAGAAGTAATGGCGACATCCGAGACAATCCGTTCGGGAGAGTTAACATATCCGTCGGCCATTAGGAAAGAAACCTAACAAACTGATACCAGATGAGAACACAATAATGTATTGAATTGTATTGAATTGTGTACAATGGTAAAGACAGATGATATATATACAAGAAGACACTCAGGGAAACTAGGATAAATAGCCCTAATATGACTCAAATACATAGTCATAATCGGTGCAACCCTAAATAAAGATGAATATTAAAATAGGACTTGAAGAGAATTTTGTTTATATTACTCTGTAAAAAAAAAAAAAGGTTTTATACGGATTAAAATAAATTTGAACTGAAATAATTAAACTATCAACCAAAGCTAATTAAATCCTCAAGAAAGAAAGAAGGAGAATCAACTTATACAATAAATCGTTACTCATGAGTAAGAAGAAAAAAGGGGTGGTTTCGCCGGTTGGGCCTCCTCTTTTGGTGGGATACAAAAATAGGCTGGAAAGATTTGGGATACAAATATGGGCAATACTACACTGTAGGATGCATGTTTACTTTTTTGAACATGCATCTTC
>CP025657.1:4885240-4927033 GCA_003576665.1 Ipomoea trifida
GCAGAATGCATTTCTTTTTAAGCAAACATGCATTCCATGAAAGTACTTTGCCCATCTTTGTTACCTTTTCAAAACCGGCATCTTTTTGTATCCCACCTAAAGAGGAGGCCCAACCGTGTTTATGACTCAAGAAAAAGTTGCAGAGCCGCCGGATTCCTTGCACTACCGTTAAACAAGAATATTTAGCTTGCTTCTTTTCATTTTGATAGAAGTAGGTGCCAATTGGAAAGCCATATTTTAAATGGCCAAAATGACCTTTACAATTCTGTTCTTGTCAGAATTGCAGGGTCCACATACGTAACAATTTCTTTTTTTTTTATTTTGAAAACAAACAATTTCTTTTTTTTAAATGTCATATTTCAGGAGTGCAAAGTCTACATACGTAACAATTTTTTTTTTCAGTCGTTATACCGTGGACCATGGTCACAAAACGACGTCACTTCAATAAGTGGGAAAAACGGCGGCCGTTAGTCGTAACAGAGCTCCATAATTGATATTACAGTTCATCTCATACTGTCTCACATTTGTTTTTATATTATTGAATAAAACTGTAGTTATATCGAAAATGAACTACAATTGTGTTCAAAGGGAACTGCAGTTGTGTTGAACTGATATTGAATAATAGTTTCACATTTTTGGGTACTATAGTTATATCGAAAAGGAACTGCAGTTGTGTTGAAAGGGAACTGTAGTTGTGTTGAACAGATACTGAATAACAGTTTCACATTTTTGGGTGTATATTGTTCAATGAAACTGTAGTTATATCGAAATGATATTGTAGTTGTGTTGAAAGGAAACTGCAATATATTATAAAAAGAAACTGTAGTTGTGTTGAAAAGAAATTGAATAACAATTTCACATATTTGATTTTATAATGTTGAATGAAACTTCATTTATATCAAAAAGAATTGCAGTTGTGTTGAACTGATACTGCAATTGTGTTAAACAGATACTGCAATTGTATTAAAAGGGGACTGCAGTTGTGTTGTCATTAATCAAAACGATGTCGTTTTGATGCGCGATCCACAATAAAATTTGTGATTTTTTTTAAAAGGTCATATTCTTGGCTGGGGCTCAAGAATCAAGATATGGAATAGATAGGGCCCCACAAATTTGCTGGGGAATTCTCACACGCTCAATCCTCTTTTCCTAGGAATTTACACCACCCCAACGAAACTATTGGGAATGGGAAGAACTTCATTTTTTTAAAAAATAATTTATATTGATGGAAAAAAAAAATGAATACTGACACTTAGAATTTTAAAATTTCAATATATATACTCTTATTTTGAAATTTTGTTAATAAGTGATATTATTAAAATTTTCATTTAAGATACATGTGGCGTAGTTTATTTAAATAAAAGAATTAGCGATAACAAAGTTTAAAATGAACAAAACTTTCTACAGCTCTCTTCTTACAGTGCTTCTTAATTAAATTTTGAACTATTGTCCTTTCAAAAAAAAAATTGAACTATTGTTAGATTTATTACTTAGCAGTTATCATAGTGGAAGAAAATGGCATTATTTTTATTAATATTATTCTGTAAAGCTTAATATTACTCCGTAATATATTAATTCAATTAAATAAATTAATTTAAAATTAAATATGAGTTGGTATGACACATCAGTTGACATGGTAGCGATGATATCAATGCCACATCATCCAAGTTAATGGTCAATATTAACAATTTTAATTATTGCATTTAATTACCCTATTTTTTAAGAAGTACAAATACTATTGAATAAAATTCAAGTATATGGACTAAATTAAAGAAAATCATATAGTAGGACTTCGCAAATACTTTGACTTTTGAACATGCTTTTATATAGGTAAAAAAAATTTGTAAGAATTTAATTTTTAATTTTTAGTTTTATAAAGTAGATATTTTGTTATATTATATTTTTAAAAATGATATTATGTTGTAATTTTTAAAATTATTTGTATAAAAAATTATAATTGTTATAACATACACACGTTTGATATTAGTTTCTCAAATTTTAAAGTTGTATTAGAATATAATTACTATGTATAATTTGGTATAATCGTTACCTTACACAAAGTTTTATGTTTTTTTTTTATTATTTATTTTTAAGTTTACTTACCAAATTTTAAAGGCTTGGAAATAATTTTGTAAAAATTTGAATTTCTTTTCCCAGAAAATTTTAAAAATTTTGATATACATTTTTAAGGCATAAATATTTAAACTTTTTCCACAAATAAATATAGTATTTAAAACACATCAATGGGTCAATAGATGCATTCGTTCAACACGGTTTGGGAAGCTGGAGAGTGGACACGGTCATCATTTCAATTGTCAAATTTCAGTGTCACTCATAAAAACGAAAACTGTGGAATCAACAACAATGGAGACCTAAACTGATTGCTACTGGCTTCAAAGTCTTTGCTGAGATCTAATCTGGATCGTCCATATCACTTTCTAGACAAAGACCAAACATTATTGCGTGTGGAACACCTTGAATTACTTTGATTATTTCAACTATACGTCTATACCCTTATTAATTAATCCTTATATAATAATAATAAATAAATAAATGTTTATATAATCAAATATACATTTATGTATATTTATATATTTATTTTTAATATTTAAACATGATATGCATTCATACATATAAATAAATAAATACACACACACACTAAATATATATATCTATTCAAATATAGCCGCACCTTCTCGTGATGTTGGTGCGGAATACACCACTATGCATACAAACATACGCCACTCAATGTTACAAAATACACCACAAAGAAAATATACAAAAACACCAAAAAACACATCACACACCCAAAATAATGCATCATAACTCCCCTGCCTCTAATGGTGCATTTCCTAACACTGTGTGGTTTATATTTGCATACCTAGTGATGTGTTTTTTGGTAATGCGTACCTAACGGTGCATATTTGTGTGGTGCACTTTCTAATATTGAGTGATGTATATATGTATACATAGTGGTGCGGCCGCACGCACGTTAAGGCGCGACCACACCTGATTATGACTATATATATATATATATATATATATATATATATATATATATATATTAGAGTTCAAGTGTGAACGCGTCTTAACGTGTGAACAGTGCGGCCTCACCACTATGTATACAGATATACACCACCCAGTGTTAGAAAATGCACCACACAAATATGCACCGTTAGGTACACATCACCAAAAAACACACCACTAAGTATGGAAATATACACCACACAGTATTTGGAAATGCACAATTAGGGGTAGGGGAGTTATGGTGCATTATTTTGAGTGTGTGGTGTGTTTTTTGGTGTTTTTGTGTATTTTCATGTGGTGTGTTTTCTAACATTGAGTGATGCATTTTATAACATTGAGTGATGTGAACCGCATTGTTCACATGTTACAATCTAGGATATCAGTGTATATATATTATTGAGACCATTATAGTAACTTTATTCATATAACTTAAAATATAACACTTAACCAAACAAGGTAATATTTTATTCCACAATCCAAACCAAAATCCTTGTAATACTCTCTCACTCTTACAAGTGGGTCCACTTCCCATTTCCAAATAATTAAATTTGTAAATTCTTCACTAATTTTTTACATTCATGTAATAGTCTCTTAATTTTATATGATATTATAAAAAATAATAATTTTTTCAAAATAATAATAATAATAATAATAATAATAATAATAATAATAAAAGCAATATCCCTCTATCTCTCGTTGCATGTCTTATTTACTATTCATTAGTCAAAACAACATTATATTCTTTGCTTATTTTCTTTAATATTTTTAATTATTTTTAAATTTAATTTTTGTGTCTAATAGTACTTTTAATGTATGTAGTTTATAAATATATAAATTTTATATACTAATGCAGTAATACTAAACCTAGCATTATGAAAAATTGAATAAAAATAATTTCAAGGAAACTTCGTTAACTTAATCAAATACATATAATGATGAGACGAGAGGAGTAATAGAATAACAATTAACAAATAAAATTTGTTTAAAAAAAAAAAGGACAAAAAGCTACTATGCGTGATAGTCTTGTAGTCTTGCAAGCTTACTATTTTAGTAAACTTGCTAATCACATAGGCTTACAAAATTAAAAAAAAAATAATAATAATAAAAATCACATCATCTTCAATATTATGTTAAAGAAGTTAAAAGAAGTAAAATTGCAACATTATCTACTACACTCGGCTAACATTAATTATCTTATTCGCCCAATCCCAGCAAGGCTGTCACTATCGAGTATAGATAACAAAGATATTACGGAGTATATATCAATTGGGAAGAAAGATATCATATATCAACTTGTACTGGGCTAACATTAATTATTCTCAACCACCAAATCCCATCAAGGCAGTAAAGTGTACCATGTATCATAGTCTACCTTGCATTATAGATTTATAGACTGCGATCTAAAAATTAACCTTCAAATTCTGTATTTATAATTGCACATTATGTACTTGTAGTTGACAATTTCTATACATATAGTTATCATGTTATGTATTAGTAATTATCAAGTTATTTGTTTACATTGTACATAATTTTTGTATCACGATTTATAATGTAATATGTAATATGAATCCTAGTCCATGGTATAACAATTTCAGCAAGGCTGTCACTATAAATAACAAAGATATTATATATCAACTTGCACTGGGCTAACATTCTCCTCAACCTCCCAATCCCAGCAAGGCTCTTCAGAGTTCTGATCATATCAGGTATGCACAAAAAGCTGTCATTTATATTATATACTTCCACACTCGGCTCTAGTTCTTAACTAGCTATAAATCTTGTTAAATTCTATCAAACGAATTGCATACACTAACACCTATATCTATCTAACTAAAATTCTTTAATTTCAAGGAATATTGAACGTTTATTTTAATTTAATTTTGTCTCTGGCATATTTTAAATTACTTGACCTGACTCTTTAATTTGAATTGTTTCCTAATATAATATTAATTTACTAATGGTACCAAGACCTTCTGGTCTGGCACCCGGTTGCACCCCATATGGAAGGGGGTGGGTAGAGTCAATATTGACTCTTTGTACTTTAATAGATTGAGAAAATAGTTATAAACAGATACTGTATTGTAACAGAGTCAATAGTATTTTTTAAAAAAAAATTACTGATGGCATCTTATATGTGAAATCTTCCAAAAGAGTTGGCCATGTATGTACTTTTAAAAGAATATCTAATTCAAAATTACGAAATATCCCTGAACAAAAGCTTGTGCCACTTATTGTTGTTGTTTTTCCTGTTCCTAATTTTTTTGAGAGAAAATTGAGGCCTTTTGGATTTCAATTTTGAACCATGACCGAAATTGTCCCTACGAATCTAATTTTTATTTGATTCAAATCAAATCGTAGTTATCCCTAACTAAGGGGGGTGTATTCAATTAAGACTTTTAAAGAATTTCAAAGACTTTTAAATTGATGAATTTTAATTGACTTTTGTAGAGTTGTTGTAAACTTTTTTAGAATCTTTTAAACTTTGATAAACTTTGTAAGAGTTTATAAATATCGGTAAGACAAACATTTATACACTTTTAAAAACTTTTTTATATTAAAAAGTTTACAAAAATTATTAAAACTCTAAATTGAATACACCCTTACAAACATTCCACAACTTCTATTAATATATTATTTATAATTTTCTCAACAAATATTGTTTAAAGCATTGTCCAGAGAGGCGCAAATATATAGATTATTCTTAACAATAATTATATAATGAATATAAGAATTTTAATAACGATATCTCATTTGTGGTGGTATTTGTGAGACACAGTTTTGAGTGATATGCAAGGAATCCAGCCATCAGCATATACATACTATAGCCAAAAACACCATAACAAGTATTTGTGTGTTGTATGAACCCAGTGGCCACTGTTGCATGCCAGAAGTGCATAGAGTGATAGAGTGTAGCAAATTTAACTTGAAAAAAAATTGCAGGGCGAGGAATTTAAGGAAGCAAATTGGCGCAGCAGCATACATATAGAGTGTAGCTCTAAAACTCAGCCGTAAAATTGTTCTATGGAATTTGTTCTCAATGCTGTAAAATTAATGAAAATTTTTTCTAGTTTAAATAGAGGAAAAAAAGTTTGTAGAGAATCTTGAAAAGTTTGGGGTTGATGGGTTGGATTTCATCTATTTATATTAATGAAGAAAAAGTCTATACAAATCCTATTATGACAGAGTCAATAAAAGTTAATAACTTTTTGAATACCAGTAGACTTTTAAACACTCTATAAAAGTCTGAATCGAATACCAGTATACTTTTAAAGAGTTTTAAAAAGTCTGAATCCAATACCGGTAGACTTTTAAAGAGTACTTAAAAGTCTAAATTGAATACCGTTAAACTTTTAAAGTTGATAAAAGTATTTAAAAATCTATAAAAGTCATGATTGAATACACCCCCTAAGAGTGTTCTCTTATATTTCGATAACGTGTATTCTTATTTTTACTTCTCCCAAAGGTGGGATGGCAGATGAATATTTTGACCCTTCTACGACTGTTGACCTACTGGGCACTTTTGGACAGAGTGACACTGGGGAGGTATGAAATCTACTTTACAATTCCATGTATACCTACCAGGATTGTTTCAATGATTTTTATTATTTTATTTTAACATAAAAGAAACTTATTTTAACATATATATATATATATATATATATATATATATATATATATATATATATATATATGGGCTTAGAATTAGGTGCGAATGAGAGTTCCCAAGCAAAATTAAAGTGAGGGTAAATATGATTAATGACTCTTAAAATAAATTTTTTTATACAAAAATGTGCACTTGAAGGCACAAAAATATGCATCCCAAGGCCAAAATTGTGAACTTGAAGGCATAAAGATATGCACTTGAAGGTCAAAATTAAGCACCGGTCCATAATTGTGCACTAAAAGACACTAAAAGTGCATTTGAAGGCACAAAAATGTGCACTCGAAGACCAATTAAATTATGCAATTGAAGGCACAAAGAATTATGCAATTTAAAAGGAAAGTTATTCAACTTAATTAAGTGTTATTGAAGCAATTATACTTACAAATCGTTTGTAAGTCTCACAAATTTCATTAGAAATTTAGTTATACATTGTTGAAAAAAATGTAAAAGATATAACAAATACTGACACATAATTGCGCACTTGAAGGCACAAAAATGTACACTTGCAAGCCAAAATTTTGCACTCGAATGCACAAAGATGTGCAATCAAAGCAATTTATTATTATATGGTACCAAAAAGAAAGTTATTCAACTTAAGTGATATTGAAGCAATTACCCTTATAAATTGTTTGTAAATCTCACAAATTTCATTAGAAATTTAGTTATAAGATATTGAAAAGAAGGGAAAATATATAATAAACATTTACCCATAATTATGCAATTGAAGAAATATAAATATGCACTAGAAGGCCAAAAGTGTGCACTCAAAGGCACAAAGATGTGCACTTAAAAGGGAGAAACTATGCACTAAGACAAAACATATGCACATGAAGAAATGAAAATATACATTCGAATAAGGAAAATGTGCACTCGAAGAAAAACATCTAAACTTACATACTCAAAATTACAATAATGTCACCTCTTGTATTTTAATTCTTCTTTATTCTAGACTACTTATTTGGACTAGATCTATGGTTAAGATTTAACATTATTTTTTAGCTAGAGCATTCTTTCACATATGATCTCTTATTTATATATATATATATATATATATATATATATATATATATATATATATATATATATACACACACACACACACACACGTGCACACACACATATGTCAACTCAAATGCAGTCAAGTCTTAACGTGCGACTGATGCATTAGCACTATTAGGTATGCAAAAACACACTAATAGGTACGTATTATCACAAAATACATCATTAGGTACGCATAAACGTACTACACAATGTTCGAAAATGCACCATTAGGTGTGGTAACTAGTGAGGTATGGTGGATTTCTTAAGTTTGGTCTGGATAGATATCTATATTGCAGTGTTGTAAAAATCGGCCTAGGCGGCGCCTAGGCGCCCGTCTAGGCGCTAGGCGCCCCTAGGCCGTTCCGCTTTCGTTGCTAGGCGGTAAAAAATCGGCCGGCCGCCTAGTCGGCTGGCTAGGCGGCAAAATCGGCCTAGTCGGCCGGCTAGGCGGCAAAATCGGCCTAGTCGGCCTAGGCGGCCAACTCGGTCAACTCGGCCAAGTTGACCGATTTCATCCGATTTTGACCGAGTTATTCCGATTTTGACTGGTCGTTGGAGTCTAGACTGCTACGGTAAAGTTTTAAACTTTAAACATTTAATTTATTTCATTAGTTAATACATTTTATTCATTGATTCTATAATCCAATTTATTAATTAATAATTATTCATTTATTTGATTTATTTCATACTTCATTAATTAACAAACATTATTACCATATCTTGATATTTTTTATAGTTTGCTACTTTGAATCATTGGATGATTGATTGAATGTTGAAAATTGCAAGTCTGCCATTGTTTTTTTTTGTGTCCGCCTAGCGCCGCCTAGATTCCGCCTAGGCCCCGCCTAAGCCGCCTAGGCGCTAGGCGCTACCCGGGCGCCCGACTAGCGCCTAGCGCCTACTGCAACCATGCTATATTGAAATTTCATATTCATTAGTTAGACTTCAAAATAAAAATTATATATATACATTTCACTTAACTAAATATATCTAAAAACAATTTAAATATTAGCTAAAAAAATTATTAATACTATCTAAACTAAGTTTTAGGTAAACTTAATAAGTTATTGGTTCAGATATATTTTTAATTATGTTATATATGAATATAAATTTGGTTCGGATATAAGATGTAAAAATCTTGCATATATTAGACTTAAAATTAAAAATCATATTCATTTTATTTAAATTGAACATATCTCAAAATATTTTAAATATAGGGTCAAAACATCACCCGAAATTAAACTTGTGTTAATTTTGAAAAAAAAAAAAAGTATTAGTAAACAAGTTTTCCAAACAGAAAACTGAGAATAATGAAAACTAAAAAAAATTGTAAAAGAGAAAACAAAGAACAACTTCTTGAAGAAAACGGGTCCTAAATTTCTTTATTTTACACATAATAACATAATCAAAATCTAAAGAATATTCTTTCCAACAGTAATTGTTACATAATAATTAACATATTGTTATTACGGAGTATAAATTATTCCCAAATTAAATTTAAAGGGGTGTTTTTTTTTTTTTTGAAATAATTTAAAGGGGTGCTTGGTTCAAGAGATATTTTGAAATGATATAACATTCATGGGAATCTCAAATAACCTAAAAATGTTGGGGGAATGTGATTCCAATAAAAGCTACAAAAAATTATCGAACTAAAAGTAAAATTTGGAATTTCACTATCCCCTACGGTAATTTCATATTCCCTTGAACCAACTTAGGGAATCTGGTATTAGCATATCACATTTCTAAGGTTGTGTGCGAGATAATTCGAAGCAAACACTTTTGTTGAGCTGTGACTTGGAAAGTCAAGTTTAATATCCTGCCATTAAAACGTGACGATAATTGCTACGCAAGAAGAAATTTATAATATATTACTTGAACAGGAGCAGGAGGAGCGATTTGAGGTTTCTTTGGACATAGGCGACTTATTAAATGATGAGACGAGCAACAGAGGAATTGATAATGGAAAGGTTTGCATTCTGAATCTATTCTTCGAGGACATATACATTTACATTGTGGTAATTTTTCATTTTTTAACAAATAAAAATGCACAACTTAAGTTAAAAGGTAATACTTTTGAAATAAACAACTTTTAAAGTAAAATATATGGTAAAAATTTGTGTGATGAGGCCGTCTCACTGCATATCGGGTCAAGATAAAAATGTAATATTTATACGCACAAATATGTAATACTAATTAGGAATAAAACGTTTATTCCTTAGATGAGAAAATATAATACTTTTACAATTTGATTTAAAAGTATTATATTTTTCCTTATAAGTTTATTAAGGAAAATGTAATACTTTTGATGGAAAATATAATATTTTTACATCAAAATGTTAAAAAAAATTATATTTTTTTTCAAAAGTATTATATTATTACATTTTTCTTTATAAGTTATAAACACTTTATTTTTTATTATTAGTATTACATTTGAGCATATAAGTATGATATTTACGCATATAAGTATGACATTTGCATGTTGATTCGACCTGACCTGACTAGTCTCACAGATAAAAATCTATGATGCGGTCTCACACAAGTGTGACACAAAACAAAACATATTATTATAAAGTCAAAATATATATAATGGCAAAAACTTGTGTGAGACCGTCACACGAATCTTTATCCTTGAGACGTGTCGGATCCATATGAAATGTAATACTTATACTAGCAAATGCGCAATACTAAATCATGAATAAAGTATTACATTTCATCTTAATCCGACCTGTCTCACGGATGCCTTACACAAGTTTAACTCAAATGTAATACTTTAAAAACTTAATGATTTGTATAAAAACTTGTGTGAGAACGTTTCACGGTCTCAATCTGTAAGACAGATTAGATCTTTGATCATATAAGTGTTACCCAATGATCTGTAATGTAATTCAAGGATTAAAAATGAAAAGAATAGATGAAAGACTAGAACGAACTTGAATAAACCTTTAAAAATAGTATAAATGCTTATCGTAATAGAGAAACTAAAATAAAATAGGATAATTTCTCAATTTTTAATTACCTCACTAAATCAATGGTGCTAGTGTTGACTGGCAGGAAATAGAAATATCAGGTGCTTATCAAGAATATCCTTGGAAGCGCAACTTCTATAAACCATCTTTTGTATCCATCGGCCCTAAGTACTCTAAAGAGGTTGATCAAATTAAGGATAAGGAATACAAGAATATGTATATGAAATCTTTTCTTGAAAGGGCAACAGAACAATCTGAAGAAGAAGAGTATCGGGAATACCTTAGGAATCCAGATATGAAATTGATGGACAAAGCCCGAAATTATTACAAGGAAATTGGAATTACCTATTCCCATAACGATGAAGAGTTGATAGAAATGTTGGTGCTGGATGGTTGCTTTGTGGTTGAGTTTGTTCTGAAATGCAAGGAAGGCGGCAATGATGATCCTCGCAATAGTGTTGATGGGAAGAAAGCTCGTGAAGACATGCTTCTATTCGAGAATCAACTCCCATTTGAAGTTGTCTCAGCTATTTATAAGAAAATGATTGGGGATACTGAAGAAGTGCCTAGTTTCATTAGACTTGTGAAGTTCGTTTTTGCCTCTTTAGCACCAAATTTTACCATTAATAACTTTCATGATGACAATAAACCTCAACAACCCATGGATCTACTCCATGTGATCTACAGTCTTTGTCTTCCGAGAAATGCCCAAACCCTAATTTCCCAGAGTAATGAGGCACAAGGGAATGCAAATAGGTGGCTAAGATTAAACCATATGAACAGTGCGACAGAGCTTAAACAGGTTGGAATTAGCTTTGACAAGATTGGCCAAGTCTACAATATGCCAAAGAAATATGAAAATATTCCACCACCGAAAAAATATTATTGGGGTGCCATTAGCTTGTTTGATATAACCTTTTCTCATGGGCAAATGAGAATACCTTGCTTTAAAGTCGACAATTTCACTGAATTATTCTTTCGAAACATGATCGCCATGGAACAACGTTGCAATGACAGACTAAACCCCAAATACTTCACAGATTATGCAAGGTTGATCGACCACTTGGTGGACAGCAATAGAGACGTGAGTTTGCTCCGCAAGAATGGGGTCATTCAAAACCTCTTAGGTGAAGATAGGAAGGTGGCCTATATTTTCAACAACCTCAGTGTTGAGGTAGATACTTCCACCAACTTCTATTTTGCTGGGGTGTACACGGCTGTGGATGAGCACTATCGCGATGACTGTTGTAATTGTAATTTGAGCAAAACACAAGCTTACTGCCTATGGAAAGTGATTTCTACTCTCTTCGTCGCTGTCCCCTTGTTGATTTTGGCAGTTCGTATAAGTAAAGTCTCCAGTTGAATCTAGCCGCCAGTTGCAAGGCTTATTGTGGCCCTGTTTGGTAAATGGTTGTTGGCTGATTGGGTTGGTTGTTTGGGTTAGAAGGTTTGATTTGTTGATAATATTAGCTGATTGTAAAAAGTTGTTTGATAAATTAGCAGTTAGCTTATAGCTGTTTGGTATAATTTCTTTTATCAAAAAGCTAATTGAAAAGGCTGCTTTGAGTAGCTTTTTGAATTTTAGCATTTTGGAGTTACAAAAAGCTCATTAACCAAACAACTAATAGTGGTCAAATAAGCCAATATTGGCTGATAGACTGATTATTTACCAAACAGGGTCTGTATGTTTTCATCGTGACTTGTGTCTTCTGTCCCGAGTGGATCAACATTCTACACTGTTATTGTTGTTTTCATTTATCTGATTAAACTCGTTGGGTTTGTGGTTGTATTTTTCTATTATTTTGTACATGACAAATGATTCTTTAGTTTGCAATTCTATAGTCAACATGCATATAAAATAAGAAAAAAAAATGGCATATTTAATTTTGTTCCTGATGAGGTATATATACCCATATTACATTGATGACTCAATAATTCCTCAATTATGATCAGACATCATATCCATTTTTACCCCTCAGTTATGAGTGAAGTGTCAGATTTGGTCCCCGGCATTAGGTTTCTATCTCAACTTGACAAAAAACTCAAAAAAAAAAAAAAAAAAAAAAAAACTCTATTATTACAGAGGTAAAATAGAAAATTCAAATCTTATTCTCATCCTTACAATATTGAAACCACTTTTAACATTATTTTTCACTTCCTAGCCTCCTGATATTTCAAGCTAAGGTTCTTCAACTCCAAAACCATTATGATGAAGTAGATTTTTGGGTGAGTGGATGTGTAATATGGTATCCTTACACTAGATATCGTTCTCAAAAAAATGGGTGATAGGAGTAGAGCTTTAGAGTTCCAAGCATAAGAAACTAATATTCCTCATGGAAATCTAGCCAAAATGGTAGGAACTAAAGGTAGGTCATGATAGTGAAACCAAATTAGGAGCAAGAAGATGAGTCAATTAATTAGATGATAGCTGTCATATAATGATATGGAAGTCTTTCTCAAGGTCATCCTATACTCCTAGAACATTCAAGGATATTTTCATGATTCAAAAGAATGCCTAAGAGGCATTTCATCAAACACTTGGAGCTTGTTTACTAACTAGAAAATTGAAGAGCAAAAAACATAAAATATGTTTAATAGCACAATTTTTTTCATTTTGAAAACATGAAATAATTTTCCAATTTTCTAGAAAACTGGAAAACTATTAATACGAAAACTATTAAAACTGGAAATTTTTTATACGAATACTAAACTTAATATTATAAAAAAATTGAATTAAAAATAGTTTCAGCCAAACATCATTAACCGAACGAAACACATAAAATGGGACGATGAATATTTACAATTTGTACTAAGTATTTACTTATTTTAATTTTTGTATTGGACATTAATGAAATCGCGAAATACACGGGTTATAACTAGTAGCATGTATATGCCACAATATGTATTACTTTTAATAATGAAATTAATAGAGAATTAGCATTCAAATGTATTTAAGGAAAAAATATTTACAAATATATCATTATATTTTTAAAATGTGTACATTCCATCTGCATTTATTGTGTTACATTTTTTTTAAATTTCAATTCCCTCCGTCTCTTTTCCTGTTGCCCACCCCCATTTCCGTGCTACCTAGCCACATGGCATAGCAGCATAGATAGTAAATCCCTAAATGGATATTAAATTTAGTCTCTATTTGAATCTCACATCCTCCATCCCTTCTCCTTGAAAGTTGAATCCCCAACACCAATGGTCCCACACCTGACCTAACAAAGCATTTGGGAAGATGTAAATTACGGTTATTCAATGACCCTCGCGATTACTCAATGGATCAACAGACAAGGCTAAATGCCGGTGCGCACAAGGAATCTGCCCATTTTAGACATAATCTCAACACTGCCGCTGTCAGATGTTCGAACATTGATCTCTTCTCTCAAATACGGCCTACTGGACCAGTAAATATGCATTATGAACAAATTGCTCATATACAAATGCCTTTTTCTCCCAGTGTAGATTAGAAATACAAATGCAACAGGAAAAGAAATTTATCATATGGAAAACTAAGTCATGCACAAGTTGACAAATAGGACGATGATCTATTTACAGGGACCTCCGAGATACTTTGACCGAAGAGATTAAATGTTCTTTACAACTTAAACAGAATAGCTCTACTTCATCATTGTCACCTTTAGAACTAGTAACCTTTATGAAGATGCCCAAAAGATTAGAAATTTCCTCCTAAATAAGACAATCAACTTCGAACCATCGATCACTACTACTACCTATACAATCTTTCCTAACGATTTATTAATATATCAAAAGATAAATGGAATACGAGCAACTAGTCTTTCTTATCCCAAAAAGGTTGAATCCCCAACCTCAATGGCCCTTAACGCCCTGGCCCGACAGAACATTTGGGAGAATGTAAATCACAGTAACACAGTGGCTCAACAGATAGGGCCAAATAACCGGTGCGCACAACAGACGTTTCTGTGACTGTAACATCCTATTCTGGCTCAAGTTGATGAGAACAGACAGATATACCCAAATAAGCAAAAGCTAGCTAGCTCTATACTTGTGTTCTTTGTACATTATATTTTCATGTCTAAACAATAGTTTACCTATGAGGCATAGGATAGGTACCAGGAACTCCGGGAAGCGCCTGTCCAGGAATGGGAGGTCGAACGCCATAAGCCATGTGAGCTGGAGGTGGAAGATTCACAGGCGTTCCAACTGCAGAAACGAGTGGTCCCCCCACAGGTTGTCCGATGGTTGTCGGCCCATATACACCAACACCGGGATGAGCAGCAGGTTGTTTGTTCGATTTCCCAGAAGAGCTCCCTGCAGTCGTGCCATTAGTTTGGCCCGTAATTGGTCCCTGTGGCGACGAAACATCTCCACTGTTCACGCTAGTTATGTCATGAATGCTGGACCGTCTCCTATCCTTGTTCATTGAGTTTAAACGGATGAAGTATTTTTGGGCATGGCTTGCAACTTGTGTAGGAGTTCTCGTCACAACAAAGTTCCGGGAGATACTCCTCCAATCACCTTTCCCATATTTATCCAAGCCAAGAAGGAACAACCTGCTCGAGAATCAAAGATACATTTTAAACATAAGGGTAAATCATAAATATCTGCCATTTCTGAGATTTTGAACTCCAACAGGAGAATAGAGACATTCTTTAACCTCACACAAGACCTTAGTATGAAAGCATAAATCCTTAACATGGGATCAAGGTACAATCATTCATACGCAATTACACATGTATAATACACCTACAAGATGTTTAGTGATGCATTAACTGTATAAAATCCAAAAAAAAAAAAAAAAAAAAAAAAGCCAAAATTGGATATCAAAGATCTTTCATTTAGACTTTTACTTTCTGCTCTGTTCAATTTAATACCTTGCTTAGTCTGAAATTTTTCAATCAAAAAAAGAAATTAAAGATAAAGAAATTACTATTTCACTTTTGACAATAATAAGTTCATATTAATGATTGAAAGGAAAACATTAACATAATCAGCATGAGTAAATGGTGTTGACAAATAGCATCTGTTATTTTTTTTTTTTTTTTTTGAGTACTACTGACTCTGTTACAATGTAGTATCTGTTCATAGCTACTTTGTCAACCTACTGAAGCACAAAGAGTCAACAATTGCCTCCACTGAGGCTCGAACCAACTCCCATCATCCATGTGGGAGTGTTAACCGGGACACCGGGTGCCACTAGACCACAAGGTCTTTGGCGCATCTGTTATTAATCGTTACTAAATTCTAATATTGGGCAAAGTTCACTTAACTGGGCTATAATGCACAAGGACCAAACAAAAACTGAATCCAATCAATTAACTAGTTTAACCTATGGTCTTCTAAACCCATATGTTCTTTCTTATTTTTCAATGTGGAACTCTTAACATTGACCATTAGTTATCATCAATCCTCTAGGAAGTAGGAATGAAAAGCGGAAAATTACTCTCTACTATTGTTGAGGCAATTTCAAAGATATTTTCACCATGTCTAAAGAGTAAAGACTTGAATCTCTGTTGGTCTTACACCCCCCCCCCCCCCCCAAACACCCAGAACTCCCTAGGCAACCCAAATTAGCTGCCACTTAAACGCTGCATTTTCTTTCAACTCAATACTCTCTTGGAGCACACTCCATCACAGCCCATTGGAAATTGCATTGCCTCAAAAGTCACAATTTCACAGTCAGACCGAATCTCCTTCAAAGCCTCCCAAGCTTTCTCTACATTGTTCTCTTGTTAAACCGGTGGCATTAACAATCAGAACCAAAAAAGATCACCTGAGGCTCCACAAACAGAATGATCTCCATTTCACCGGCTTCCATTATATCAGGCAGCAACAAGCTAATCCTCACTAACATATTATTGAACTAATAGGTTTCCTTGTTGTCTAACTTGAACAGTGGACAGGGAGTTCCAGTGAATGGTGGATTTGGCAGAGAAAGATTAATGTTTTAGATGTCACATTTCGATTATGTGACAGCATGTAAATCATAGTTACAATATTCAGATTCTGGGTACTTTTGACAAAGTTACCATTTTTATTGAATATATGAAAGATCTGTAAAATGAGAATTCAACAGTCTTCCAACCATCCCATTAGAGTATTCATGACTTCACGTCTAGCTAGATAAAGTAGATTAAGTACTGGTTTCATCTCTATAAATACAAATATATGTACTCTCATGGACTCAACAACAAGAGATAATATTACAACTTTACCATCTTCTCCCTTCACTGGCTTCCATATATTAGCTTCTCGTTTCTACAGAGAGTGGTGGTTATTTGCCACCCGCAGGACCTTCAAACCCATAGTTTTAACAATTTTAAATCACATTTTGTTTGGACAGTGACTGCATAACAAGAGGCAAAAGTATAAAGCTGAAGACTCAACCTCACAAGAAAACCAAATCCCTCAAAGTGGTCACTTCCTTGTGAAGATTATTTTCATTGCAGGGATATGAATGAGGAGAAATGTTCTATTTCTGGTTAAGGGTAAAAAAAATTAGACAGTAAAACCGAACTCAACTTTTTAAATCCTAGAAGTGGCAGTAACTTTAATTCCTTAAGAGAATGATGTCACCACCAAGCTAAAGGAGATCTAAAGCGACTATAGCATTGTAATGCTATAATATTGCTGCTTTTAATCTATCCTGCACTGAATGCCAAGAAAATGTATATGTTCCGTATAGGTACAGGAGGATATTTGTATTGAATGTATATGTTCCATATAGGTACAGGAGGATGCATATATATATATATATATATATATATATATATATATATATATATATGTATGTATGTATATATATAAGAGGAGAGAACAAGTTATACTACAAGTAGACAGCTGAAGAATGGTATAAATAGGACATTAATTCTAACAGTAGTCCTAATATACATAAAGCACCATTTTCCCCTACTCCAATACTCCACGGTTGGAGACCAACATCCTCTTTTGTTCACCTCTCTAGCATCCAGTTTTATTCTTGAAACGGAAAAGTGGACTCTACGAGTGGGAGAAGTAGCCCTAAAATGAAAGATAGTCACAGAAGGAAAAACACCCCAAAATCTACAAGTCTTTTTTGCCTTCTCTTGTTCTCCTCAGAACCCTACTCCTTTTGTTTTTGTTTTACCATTTGGATGGCGACTAGAACTTAAAATCGAAACTAGTTATTTTGCCCAAACAAGGTAAACAAATACTCCAGAAGTAACTTCTCCGGGATGAGTACATTACGTTTATGAAGCATTGTAGATAACAATCTTTTTCATTGTTTAAGTGCAGGGGAGTTACTTATATAGTTATATGGCTTTCTAATGTAGGTTTGAGAGTTTTCCCATGATGCAGACAATTCAAGATGTGCTTGCATGGTTTGGGAAGAAAACATAAAGCAGTTTGTTGTTGTAGACTTTTCGTTACTCTTTAAATGGGATAAAAGGCTGCATTTTTGAAGAACAATTTTAGGATTAAGCATTTACCACTATGCTAAAAGCGGCCACGGCCAGGATGCTGGACTTGGCCCTTTACCGGCCTCCGCCCAACAATCTCCCTAGCCACATGGTGCTAAACTTGGCCCGTACCAGCCTCCACCCAACAAACAGTTATTAGTGACAATACATGCCAATGGCAATATGCTCTGCCAAGTATAATTTACTATCAGTAATAAATGATGTATTGACTACAAAAATCTAGATGTCCTCAAGTTAATATGAAGCGATGTATGCATTTTGGCCTATATCGGTTTGCTTAGAGAGGAATGACTACTAACCTGTGTTCCTCTTCAGTCCAAGCAATCCCTTTGCGTCGCTCCTGGTCCGATCTTGTAGACTTTCCATGATGTGAATCATTGTTCCCCTGCCCAGAATTGCCACCCTTCTTGTCATCCTGGCTTGTCAAACTATCCGAAGAGGAATCGTAGTAAGGCAGAGGAACACAGCCAGACTCAATCCGGCTAACATCATCCATTAAAATTTCATAGTGAAGCTTAACCTCTTTCAAGGACTTTCCCGGAACATCTGCCGCAATCTTCTCCCATCTATCTGACAAATCTTCAGGGTAAGTTGCCAAGGCATTCTCAAATGCCTTATCTAGCTCTCTACTCCACACAGAGCTACTTGATTCAGTCACCGTCATCAAGCCTTCTCTCAATTACTATAGACTTTCCTACAAAATCAATAAAAGATCAAGATTTAACAAAGCTTAAAAGTAATTGCCATAGACATAGGAATTTGCAATGAATTTACAGAAAAGCTATTGCAATTGCGATCTATTACTAGCTTAATTGGGCAAGTGAAACAGCAAACTGGATATAGTAAAATCAAAGAGTCCTAAAAATAGAAAGTGAGATTGATAGACCTGCTCCAATAAGTATCACAAAACGCACCAAAGAAAGGAGAGCGATGATGGTGACTTGCCTCACAAATCAAGAATTGAACAGTTGAGAAAATGCTGACCCTATCCACGAACTAAAAGGCAATTAAACCATTAAAAATATCTGAAAATCATAAACCCAGAATAGCAGTAAGGGAAAGAAGACAACTTAAACTATTCCATAGTTATTAGGGTTGTGAGACCTCTGAGAATAAAACTCCAAATGCATCCAAACAAATTAGAAAGACCCAGAGACAATTAAAACGGATAAAAGTGAGCACTCAATTGTCATTACTATACTGATACAGAGCGCTCCCACAAAAGCTCTTACTGATAGCAACATTTTTCACCGTCCAAAATTCTATTCCACTAACCACTATCAAACCTAACATTCCCTCTGGTAAAAAAGAAAAAGAGCAAAAATGGGCGCGAGAATCTGATGACAGCATTTACGGAATTACAGTAGAAACCCTAGAAAAATATATTATAATATTTTACTTTTTTCTTTTTAATTAATTTTGTGATAGAAATCTTTACTGCTAATCAACGTTTTACTTTTTAAAATATTTTAATTTTTAGTTTACCGATTAAAGTAATTAGTAAGGTGCCTTCCCGTGCGGCCGTGCGGTCACACACCACTCAATGTTACGAAATACACCACTCAATGTTAAGAAACACACCACAATGAAACACAATGAAACACACCACAATGTTAAGAAACACACCACAGTGCATATTTGTGTGGTGTGTTTCTTAACATTGAGTGGTGTATTTCGTAACATTGAGTGGTGTGAACCGCACGGCCGCACGGGAAGGCACGGCCACACTTGAACATGACCCTAGTAAATTATTATCTCATGCTTCAACCAACGCTCGGAAAAGCAACTTTTTTATAAATTTTTGGGAAAAGGTGCAAATAGGCCCCTAAACATTTCGTGAAAAGTCAATTAGGCACACAAACTTTTTAAAGGTGCAATTAAATACACGAAGTCACGATTTTGAGTCATCTGAGCCCACTTCCCGGTTACCTCTCCGGTAAGAACCGGTAACCGCACACGTGGAGCGCCACATCAGCTTTGTTTTGTATATTTGGTTGCTACGTAAGCTTAAATTAAAAAAATGAAAATACAAAAAAAAATTTAATTTTTTGTATTTTCATTTTTTTTTAATTTAGGGCTTACATGGCAACCAAATATACAAAATAAAGCTGATGTGGCGCTCTACGTGTGCGGTTACCGGTTCTTACCGGAGAGGTAACCGGGAAGTGGGCTCAGATGACTCAAAATCGTGACTTCGTGTGTTTAATTGCACCTTTAAAATGTTTGTGAGCTTAATTGACTTTTCACGAAATGTTTAAGGGCCTATTTGCACCTTTTCCCTAAATTTTTTAATCATTTTCTTTAATTTGTAATAAAGAAAAGTTTATAACATTTTTTATTAGTTATTAAAATAACATTCCTATTAGTTATAACATTGTTTAAGAATAAATATTAAGTCTTATAGAATTAAGTGATAAATTTTATACTTATAAAATGAAAAATTCAAATCTAAATTTTAAAAAAGTAACTTTTCTCTCCGTTGGCGTTGTGCTTACCTCACCGGATGGCTCGCTTCTCGCCGCGTTCAATGGCCCAACCTCCGACTGTTTCTCTCTGTTGATGGCTGAATCTTTAGCTTGCAAAGAGGTGTTGTCTTGGCTGCGGGGACGAGGGCTCACTTCAGTGGATCTCTACACCGATTGCTCTACCTTACAGCGCTTGTTAGTCTCGGCTCACAATAATCTTTATTCATATGTTGCAGTTTCCATCGAAGCCTCTAAGGCTATTATGTCTTCTTTTACACATTGTTCAGTTCTTTTGGTTCCAAGATCAGCTAATCTTGGAGCTCACACTCTAGCTTCTTCGGCCTTTTCTCAGGCATAGACATTGTATTGGGACTCTATTCTCCCGGACTCTATTTATGAGATGTTTTAATCTACCTTTATGATTTGGTTTTAAAAAAAAATAATTAAACATTAACTCTTAAATTTAAATCTATTATTTATTGGCATCACTTGATCTTCTTATATAGCTTCCTCTGGATTAATAAATGGATAAGATTTATTGGATACAAGGTAAGAGATTTGACTTTATATTACAACATATTTTTAAAGTGTTCATAATGATTTAAAATAATTTAGGTGAGTAAAACATTTTAAAAATTATATAATTATGCAACTTTTTAGAGTTTAAATGTGTCTTTTGAATTTTATTAGTTTGATAACTTAACTACATGGTTAGGGCTTATTTGATCTTATAAATAAAAAAAGAGAAATAAAATGGATAACTTGGAGGCATCAACCATCTACAATATAGTATTTTGTCCACGAGTTTGACTCACTGAATCATTATGCAGTATTTGAGGGAGGATTAAAAAAAATATTATTTTACCCCTATGACTTAGTGTAGTGGTTCATCGTCTAACTTGATGTCATGACATGACAGAAGGCGACACATGAATGAGAAAAAGGCTCGTGATGATGAAAGGTGTGGCTTGTGTGCGCATGACGATTAGATTTTTATTGGTGGGCTGATTGCACGCCTCACGATTTATATCGGCAATGGCTCTAGGGAGCAGGGTCCTGTTAGTTTAGGATTAGTCCGATAAAACTGGGATCACCTAAGTATTTTTTTAAAAAAAATTATTTTGCTCCAAAAGAGATGGTGAATGGGTGAAATATGATTCTTGTGTTAGAAAGTTACAAATTCAATTCTTATCAACACTCTACCAGTCGAGTATGTCACGTAGGATCTTCCTAGTATAGTTTATCTCTCTTTTCATGTGGAGTTTACAAACTATTACACATGAACATGATTTTATCTAGTACACACTCTCATATAGTAACGATAATTTTTTCTCATCATCCATATATATATATATATATATATATATATATATATATATATATATATATATATATATATATATATATATATATAAAATTTTGAAGCAGAGTTTTTCTAACGGAAAATTACATTTTTGGTCCTCTAGATATACCCATGGGTCATGGTACACATTTAGTCCCTAAATTATATGCATGATCTTTTTTACCTCTAATATATGCGTAAAGTAACAATTTTAGTCATTCAAAATTTTATTTCTGTCACCAATATGTTAATTAATAAAATAGCGAATTTGGTCCTTTAAAGACTAAACTTGTTAGTCTACACATAACTTAAACGCTAAAAATGATCACACATATTACTTATTAATCATTAATTAAATATATAGCACAAATATAATTTGACAACTGAAAATATTACATTTCATTTATCAAATACACACTTTCAGCTGCAAAGTTTTATCTTCACTGTTTGCACCCCAAAAAAAAAAAAGTTTTATCTTCATTCAAAAGAAAAAGGTTGGCCTGAGAGAATTGGCAACTGCACGAGCAAGTGAGATGACACTATGACAGTGTGACACTCATTATTAGATGATGACAAGGTTCGTAAAAAATGTGGTGGGTCCCGCACAATTGTTTATCAAAGCTGGAATATCCGTGAACTTTTCCATTATTTATGCACAAAATTCGACCGTTTCTCCCTATATTCAAATTCTTATTTGCACATTAAAAGCCAACTAGTTGATAACTTGATAAGTTACTGTTAAAATTTTAGGCTAAAGTGTCATTCCGCATGAACCGGGGTCACTAACTAATTTCACTTGTTTTTATGTATTTTTTTTTTTTTACAATTTTGTTAATTTTTCTGTTTATTTTTAAAAAAATGAACCAAACATGCAATGTCAATTTTATGCTCTGCAGCCAAACACAAGAAAGTGTCATATCTGATTCAACAGTGGCACCATCTATTGCAAATTTCATTATTCGTTTTTTTCGGGTCTTTTCGTTGCATTCACTTACAACAAGAAAGGAAAATGATTTCTATAAAATGACTTATTTTCCAAAAAATATTTTTTAGAAATCATTTTCTTGCTTTTCAAACACACCCTAAAATTAAAATCTCTAAACCCCTTGGTCTCTGGCTCTCCCATCTCTATGTGATCTACGAACAGCGAAGTGCGAAGTCCGTAGCGGAACTGCGAACTCCGACTAGCGACCGGCGCTACACCAACGACGGCGACCTGCGGGCTACAATTCGGCCTTCTCCCAGTCTCCCTACTCCGGTCGACATACGGCACCGATCGGCGTCTCAGGCACCGGCATACGACCAATTCTCCCATCCCCGTTCGACACTCCGGCATACGTGCTACGCAATAACTCCTCTGCTCCAGGTAAACATTACAAGACTTTTAATGTAGATAATGATGATCATGAATCAATGGATTGCAAGGTTTCTAATGTTGTTGTTGATTGTGATTGATGAAAGAAGGTATTAATGTATTAATGTGTTGAAAACTTTGAATATTGATTGTTGAATGTTGTGTTGGAAGTTGGAACTTGAATGAATTAGATAATTTTAAAATTTTTATGTACTAATTTTGTGTTGTGTAAATATTTAGTTATTTGTGTAAAATTTAATGTACCAATTTTGTTTGATAAATGATAAATTGATAATTGATAAATCAAATCAATAAAATAAATAATATATTCATATTTTATATATTGTATTTAATTAAGTTTTTAATTTAAAGACGGGTTGTCCTGTTTATCCCGTCAGACACTCAGACTACATATTGTGGTCGGCAGTCGTCATACCGTGGACCATGGTCACAAAACGACGTTTCGGTAAGTGGGAGACAGAGTTTCGTAAATGATACTATAGTTCATCTCAAAAAATACTGCCTTACATTTGTTTTTATATTAACAAATGAAAGTGTAGTTATATCGAAATGTAACTGTAGTTGTGTTGAAATGTAATTGTAGTGTATATGAACTGATACTGATTGAATGAAACTATAGTTATATTGAAATGTAACTGTAGTTGTGTTGAAATGTAACTGTAGTTGTGTTAAAATGTAACTGCGGTGTATATGAACTGAAAGTGAATGACGCGGAATCATCCATCTGTTTTCATTAATCAAAACGACGTCGTTTTGAAGCGCGGTGCACAATGGCAATGGACTGCGGTCCACGATATAATTTGCGTGTGGTCGTATAAAAACGAATTTCAACCCGCTTTGACAGTTCTAGATAATATGATACAATGTATGAAGTATAAACTAATGTGTCTGTGTTTGAACCCTAGATTTCATCATCATTTTCTCACAGATGGAGAAATTCAGAGCTGTTCCAAATCATTCGCGCCAAAACTTCACCGCGATCAGTTCCTCCTTCCTCAAAGAGGTATGCATTTCTTAATGTGTGCGCGTGAGAGTATACACACAAAGATTCTTTCTCACAAGCGCGCATTTGCAGGTGTATTTGTGCGACTGGTGGCTGATCAAATTCTCAACGAATTCCAAATCCGTGCGAATAGGAGTAGCGGGCTTCACTTTTAGAGAGTAATACTCTTCTTGTCTCTCTGCTCAGTAGATTTTTTTTTTCTTTCTTTCTGTGTTGTTTTTATGAACTGCTGCTAGCAATGTTTGTGCTAGTAATCTAGTATTCTAGTTCTGAGTGTTCTCTACATAATTAGAAAATTGTGAACAGTTTACTGGATATGTGTTTCTGTCAGTATTCACTGGTTCTGCTGAAGAAATGAAAAATGTACGATTTTGGTCACACAGTTTTGGTAGAGATTTTTTCCCACCTTATCCCTCGGCCCCTCCTTTGTTGTACATGCTGAAGTTAAGAAGACATGGGGACTTGCTGAAAACGAAGGGACTGGAAAAATTATATAGAATGTAGATCACAATGTGCAATATTTATTTGAAGTGCAATGTGTACTTAGAGTTCTATGTTGGTTGCAGGAGCCAGAATTGTATACATGACACATTGTGTGAGAAAGGGCATGTAATTTAGCAGCATAAGTCTATGAATCTGGATAGGATGTCATAGGTTCAATCTCATTCACCTTAGATCTATGCACAAAAAAAAAAAGTTTACAAAATTGCATGTCTTGTGCCCACATCAAGCCACTAGACTCTTATGGGGACAGTATAGAATTTGTTTCCATTAAACTCATCTTAGTAGCTCACTTACAAGCTCTAGATGTTTCGAAATGTGATTAGAATGCACTACTGGAATTCTGAAATTTATTTACCCTGTTAGAGCCACCTCCAGTACCCTCATCATCTTGGGTTCTTGATAAGCATATTTTTTTCTTCAGGAATGTCGTGGGACCCAAATTGGTAATCATGCAAAAATTTAAATGTGTAAGAACCCACTTTAAACTTATATAGGCAATACAGTATTACGATTGAGCCAACATACGATTACTGCTTTTGGACTGCTGAAAAAAATTCTCATAGTGGCTCCATGTGGACTTATGGCTCCTATGTTATGTTAGGCTATTACGATTGGATGCTGCAATCACTTGTTGAAGAATATACTTGCGCTGTATCTTTTCTTTATTATTATCAATTTTTAGTCTTCTCTGTTTTTTCTATTCTTTTTATTTTGGAAATATTTTACTTATGCACTTGTATATTTGATTTTGTATCAGGAGCCAAGATGCAAGAATATTCCACTCTGCTGCAATTTCTAAGAGGATTGATACAGTTACGCTTGAGGCAGTAGATGGCATTGTTATTGTAGTTAGTGGTTGCATCAATAGGTCTCGCACAATCCAAAATGGCTTCCCATTTGAGGTGTTCATGCCCTTCTATTGCTCTATTTTTGCTACTTGTCCTCTTTTCAGCCCTTTCATAAGTGCTTTCTACTATGGCTCATATGGCTGTTCCGCAGTTGTCATTTACTGTTTTTCTTTATCCATTTTTCTCATGCTTCTAGGTTGTTTAAAAATTTAGTTCAATAAATTTTCTTTGTGGAGGTTTTTTTGTGTTTGAAGAAAGGGAGTATAATATTTTAGTATGTGTTGATTGGAACAGATCTGCAACCATTTTTGTGTTGGATTTCCATATTACTGGGAGGAAATTGCTGGTCAACCTAGTGAACAGTCAACAAAGAGATATGCTTTACCAAGGATTTCATTTGATGAATTGAAACGGTCATCAGCTGAAGGAATAACTAACTCGGATTTTACTTCATTTGATGATCTGCCAGCAACTTTTCTCCGGGATTTCTGTGAGCCTGGCCTTTATGATTCAGAAAGCTGCATGACTAGTAAAGATCTTCCGGCTAAGATACCACCTAAAAACGGCAGTGTTACAGCTAAGAATAGTGAAATTTCAGGTCATAAGAACAAAAGAGCTTCTAGTGAGGTTGCAACCAGCAATGAAGATACAAGTAAACAAAGGAAAGATAAAGTCAAGAAGAAGGCTGATAGGCAATCTCCTAAAGTATTGACAGATAAAGTCAAGAAGACGGCTGATAGGCAATCTCCTAAAGTATTTGCGAGAAGTGAGGGTCGTATTACTAGGAGTATGACTAAGGCTAAAATGTTTCAAGGACGAGTTGGGAGTGAGAACTAGTGCATTTTCAAAGTGCGGGGAATTCATGCATGATATTACATGGCCTCAACGAAAGTATGGAGCTAAGGAATCGGCAAAGGGTCCCAAGAGTCCTGGTTATGCAGAGTGCAGAGACTAGCAAATGAGAACCAGATGAAACAATCGGAGCATATTTGCTGAAAAGCAAGCCAAACATCTGGAAAGAAAGTAGTAAGGGCCAACTTTTAGAAGCCTATTATTACAAGGAAAATGAATTGCAAAATTGGCTAGTTATGAACTTGTGCACCGTTTGGCTATGATAACATGTTACATTTTCTTCTTCTCCCAAAAGGTTGAATCCCCAACCCCAAGGGTCTCTCACACCCCGCCCTGACAGAATATTTGGGAGGATGTAAATTACGGTAACTTAGTAGCTCAGCAGACAGGGTCAAAGTCACTGCCGAGTGTCGAACCTTGGTTTTTCTCTCAAATACTGCATATTGAACTAGTGAACTAAGTTTGTGCGAAAGCATATAACTTTTTCTTCTGTTCAGTGCATGTCTTTGCATCCTCTATCTTTGCCAACTTTATGGAGCATACTGGTATATGGAAGTTTGCTTGAACTGCCAGGCCATGCCCAGTTACCGCTGTTGTGTTCGGAACCAATTGGCTTACAATACAAATATAAATTTGTAGCTCAATTAGATGGCATATGATCTTGTAATTACTCTTTTTTTTGAAGTTGAAGCGTATATTTTAGCTCAATTAGATGACATATGATCTTGTAATTACTATTTAAAAAAAATGATCTTGTAATTACTTTTTTTTTGAAGTTGAAGTATATATTTAAAACTTTTTAAAGTTTGATGATTGAGTTACATTTCAAAAAATAGTTATTTGGATCTTATCCCAAACTTATTTACATTTATTAGAGAATATAGATAGAATAAAGAGAAGTTTACATTGCATTTATTAATTTATTAGGAGTGAAAATAGAAATATATCACTGTATTGTAAGTCTAGATAAATGTATCACCACCACCATTAATGATATGTTGCGTAGTTACGGGGATGACAAGAATCATGAAATATGAAATGAAATTGATGGTATATCATATATGTAATAACATTTCAGAATTTTTTTTTTTTTTTTAAAAGGGCTATGCAAGATTTATCAAGTTAAGTATACATCATCAAGTAATGATAGCTGATTTTTCTAATAATTCAAAGTAAAATTCTCCCGGTAACTCAATCAAAGTGTATTAATTACTACATTTATATTTACTTCAATTCAAAATAGGACTCAACTTTTTTATTTGAATTGGTATCATGCTTTAAACATGATTCATATTCAATTCTTCCACGACTAGTACTTGGGCATCTTCTTCTTCTTTTAAAAATAATTTTATTAATATGACTAGTATAATAATCTTTATTACTCGTATTACTTTTTTGTATTTCATTTTTACATGTGATATTGACTATTTAGTAGTTGAATGAATTTTTCTATTTTAAATTCTTTTTAATAATTTATAAATATGATTTTCTATGTTTAATAATTTTTCTATGACCAGTTCTGGTCGCCTCCTCCAAAGAGGCGACTGGAGAAGGTGCCGACAACGAGCCGGTCGCCGGCGGTGATTTTTGGTCGAAAAAATATGCCGGATTCTATGTGACATGCTAATCTGCTATCACAAGTCACTAACATGTTTTTGGACTTTATTGCTCCAAAATAAAATGTTAATGAGTTTAATTGCAACTTTAAAAAATTTAGGTACGTAATTGACTTTTCAAGTAAAGTTTGAGGGTCTATTTAATCATTTTCCCAAAAAATAATCAATTATATTTCAAAATGAATAAGTTACACATTTAAAAATTACATTATCTACTTATTTTAATTTTTAGCATTGTACATTGGTTTAGTTGCACATATTATAAGTAGTTGTTCAAAATGAATGAATACACAACACAAATAAATCAAAATTAAATTACGCAAATTAAAATATAACAAAAAACTTGAATCTTATTTTTTTATATATGGTACAATAATATATGTTTATAGGGTAATTTTTTAAAACTTTTTTTTAATCAATAGATATCTCAAAAGATCTTTAGACAATCAAACAAGTTTGATACATACAATTTGTGAAGATTTTGGGGAAAATGTAGCCATATAATCATAGTTTATTGTAAAAAAAAAAATAAAAAAAAAATACACCCGTGAAATACTATTCGTGTTACAAAGAAAATTTTTATTTCACTAAAAATAGGCTTTAAAATCCTTAAGATTTTTAAATTAAAAAAACTATAGAATTTATAAAGTGTACCAGCAAGTCGGATATATATATATATATATATATATATATATATATATATATATATATATATATATATATATATATATATATATATTTATTTATTTATTTATTTCTAGAGTTCATTTAAAAAAAATTATTTATAATTTTTGGATGTAATAAAATTTAGGCAGTATTAAACTGGAAAATCTTCCTTGGCGTTTGAAAGTCTGGTTCCTCATGAGCAGCCCAACAACATATGCGACGTCGAAAGTCACAGGTGTGGCAATCTGGGTCTATACGGCAATCCCAGTCACTTTTGCATGGAATTTGCGGGAAAAGTTTTTGTGTTTCTGCTTCACCCCCAGGTGAAATGCCTGAAATAATTATTGTATACATTACTTTTAAAAAAATCATGAATAATTATATGCTGCAAAAATATGATCATAAAAAATGGTGGTGGAAAACTTTGTTTTGTTTTATTTTATTATTTTAATAATCAGTAAATCATAATCATAATTTCATCATTTTTGGAAAAAAAAAAAAACATCACTTTAGATTTTTTTTAGGGTGGCTAAATATTTAACCTACAAGTGGTATTTGTACAACATAATTATACCAACATTCTTACTTGGGATGAGTTTGAAATGGTAACAGTGATGCTATCAGATCACAAGTGAAGGTAATTGGCAGTTTAAGTCCAAAGATGCATTGTTTTGCCTCAAACACATATGGATAATTCAAAAAATGTTGTTTACACATTGATTTTAGATAGATTAGGAAGCCTAACACGCATTATTTTGGATAAATGCGCGTGGTATATTCATTAAAATTTACAAAAATTACAATATTGCTCTTTCTTTTTTAAGGTCAGATCTTAATCCGTTCGCTTTTTTAAATTGACGAAGAACGAATTTCTTCGTATTCTCACAAATAAAAGAAATTATTCACCCATTATATATATATATATATAGGGTCAGGTTCAGGTGTGGCCGTGCGGCCGTGCGGTTCACACCACTCAATGTTACGAAATACACCACTCAATGTTAAAAAACACACCACACAAATATGCACTGTGGTGTGTTTCTTAACATTGTGGTGTGTTTCTTAAGATTAAGTGGTGTATTTCGTAACATTGAGTGGTGTGTGACCGCACGGGAGAGCACGGCCGCATCTGAACCAATATCTATAAATATATATATATATATATAATTATAATTAAAGATGTGAATTTATAAATGAGAGTAGACTTACAGAGTTCAATCATTAACAGAAGAAGAACAGCAAACAAGGTTTTGGAAGCCATGAAAATATAACAGCTTAATTAAGACAGGAATTCTGATAGTATGAATTGAATTTGTTTTAATTAGGAGATGGAATGGTGGGAATAATGACTAATTTTTGGCTCTATTTATAGCAAAGGTCATACGTATACCAAGTTTCCTCAAGACCCTGATTTGCTAAAAAAAAATTAATAATAATTAATCTCTTGGGAATTAAATTTAATTTTAAAATTTCAGTATTCAAAAAAAAAAATAAAAAATTCAGGTTTCATTATTTTATACATCAAAATAAACTAAATAAAACCTCATTCTGAGAGACTAGTTACACCTCATTCATTAATATTAATTTAAATATTATTAAAAATTGAATTATAAATAACTTCAATCATTTTTTTTTTTATAAAAGGTAATTCATAAAAAATAATTACTTTTTAAAAATATATCATGACCTTTTGCATCGGTAACTATATTGACTTGTCGTCAAGTTGCTGAATATACTTATCCATTCAACTAATTAACTTAATTAAAATGGGTTTAGGACTCAATTTACATTTATTTTAGTTGAAAATAGGACCAACTTTTTTATTTGAAATGGTATCATGCTTTCAATGTGATTCGTATTCCATTTCTTACACGACTAGTTGACTAGAACTTGTGTTTAGTTTTCTTTTTATTGATATTTAATGTAGTCAATATTATTATGGTTTTAAATAAGATTAAAATGTATTGATGAAATAAATTTTACAATTTTAATTTTTCAAAATTACTTTTATTCTTTTAATTTTATATTTTCTCATGCGATTTAAGTTATTAGTATCATTAAATGTATTGTGTATTTATCTATAGCGATAACTTGTATATTATCTCAAATATACCAAAAAAATGTGTATATTATATTTATTTTCTTATATATACTTATAAATTCTTCTCTTTTATTCTCTATCTTCTTTTTCCTTTTCCCTCTATGTTGTTAGCATAGTTAAATGTGTTAGTGTAATTATGTGCAATGTTAACTTGTATACTAGACTTAGTAAACTAAATCTTCGTTGTCTGATCAATCAGAAAGAGATGGTTTGTTTTGAGGTTAGACTTTTAGAATCTGAATGATTATGTTTATCTTAGAACATTGAATGTCGCTATAAAGCTTTTTAATATCTCTTGTATTCTTAGGAACTTGTTAATGTCCTCCTTTTATATATAGATATGTAGAATAGAGTCTTGATTCAAATTCAAGTTTGCCCGTTGTTACTCAAGCAAGTGATAACCATCGAAAAGCTGCTACAATCTCCATTTTTTGATGTCATAATCCTTAACTTGAGTTGTTATTAAGTACAATTAGACATCATTAAGCTACAGTAGCTGCTATATTATTAACAGCAGAATCCAGAATACAACATTGAAAGGTATGACAGCTTTATTGGTTTACACCATTTTTTTCCTATAATGAAAAAGTAACAAATTCATAACATTACATGCCAAGTATGCATTTTTGTGCAATTTGTTACTACATAATAGCATTCATAACAATTGCTCACTCCACCAAAATATAGAAACCTCCTTCTCCATGATGCAAAGCTCAGAATGAATATGCCAAGTCCCTCTAGGAACAAAATGCAGAGAAGAAATTTAAAACAAGAATGAAATGGAAAGCTGCTGGCCATTTTTGGTTTTTAAGCCAATTAGATGGGAATGGAGAGGGTGAAGGCCTACAATTGGTTAATAAGCCCTAAACGTATTACTCCTTGTTCAACACTTTGGGAACTTTGATGTAAGGCTCCTCATAGCTTGGCACAGCGGCTATCATGGCTTCCCTGTTGAATAAAATTTATATTTGTAATAGAACAAGAAAACATGCAATGCACTCAAAAATGATAAATAAAATTGATAATACCTATTTTCAAAAATTTCGGGAAAATCATCTCGCAAGTTGTCACCTTCAGTATCTGTAGTAGATGGAGAACAATATAGATACTTATATTGATTAAGTTCAAAGATGTATTCCTATTATATGAACAGAAGAATGTGTTACTTGACAAAGGAAAAGAGCAAAACTGCAAGAGCATCAACCACCCACCCCCAAATTAAGGGAAGGAAAAGAAAATTGGCAATTGCATGGATAACAAACAAATTTGAAGATCAAAATATGAGTTTTCATTTTAAGTTCAGGAACAGTTCAAAACAATATTTTCGCCCAAGTATCAATCAGTTCAATCTAATGTCCAGAAAGATTTATATAATTTAACATTTTATAGAAGGATTCCTCTTTGAGCCGTCTTTCCAACCAAAAGAACATGTAGAATCGTAGATTATATCCAAAATATAACAGGACAGACTAATAGCTTCTGCAGATAGGCATCAAATTATAATGATAGTCTTTGTTGAAACAAAAAGGGTTGTGCCTGTCTGAGAATAGGTTCCCAATGAAAGGTCACATTGTGTCTATATATATTCATATTTTCTCTTCATTGAGACATGAAAAAATATACAAAAGGGTACTCTGTTGGGTACTCTAGGTTGCGAAAGGGTTTTAGATGTTATTCCCCTTATACGCAGGGTTTTATCTGTCTTCTAATGTTACTTTCTTTGAATCTACACCATTCGTTTTATCCACCTCATCGCCATCACTTGATCCATTTCCTGATGTTCTTCTGGTCACTACTTCTCAGGGGGTCTGAGGTCCATCTACCTCAGGCTCCTTCACCACCTATAAATCCTAGTTCATTACCTCAGGCACCACCTATAACTCTTAATCCTTTACCTATAGAACCTCATTTCCAAAATAACAGTATCACTCTCTCTCGGTCTCTCCTTACACTTATCATCAACGTTCTCGACCACCCACTGCGGAGTTCAAATTGATAATAGCCCAACTGATTCATCTCTCGAGCTATATTTGTCTTCGGATCCGGTTTCAGCAACAAGCTCAAGCTCTCCCATCGCAAGTCGAGTAGGTAACCAATCAACAGGAAACCCCTTTACCATATATAACTTTATTTTTCTATGATTGTCCCTCACCATCATATGGTGGCTTTAATCACATGTTTGTCTTCTGTTTCTACTCCTAAATTTGTTCAAGCCCTTTCCCATCCTAGTTGGCGTAAGGCTATGATTGATGAAATAGCTGCTCCATTCATCAAGGACATGGGAGTTAGTTCCTAATGAATGGTCAAATTGCCACTATACATATACATATATCTATATATATATATATGTGTGTGTGTGTATTGTTTTTTCATTGAGACATAAAAAAATATACAACATATTGTTCTCTTCTTAAGCATTTAAATTACCTGCCCTAATAGCTGGCTCAATACTTTGAAGATCTACGGCTTGAAGTTGACCAAACCTGCATAAGAAACCAAAATTTTAAACAAAAAGCAACCAGAAAGCAACACCAATGATTTTTGTCAAAGTAAAAAATAGCCTATGGAAAAATCTAATGAAGGTATTATAACTAGGAACGGAAGTATGGAACAAACATCTCCTATCTCAAGCAATTTGAAATGCAAAGATACCAACAGCTATGCAATATGATTTTAATTTGTAAACAGCTAAAGTAATGAACAGAAATAATCAGTGACAGTATATATGTTAGAGCTGGTCAACTAGGAAATGACAAAGATGAAAAAAAAAATTCAGATTTTCTATGATTTAAGCTAACCAAATGGACTGCATTAAAGGCATGTAGCCCAGTAAAACAAATGAAACAAAAGGAGATAAGGCAATCTGAGAGTTTGAACAGTTCTTAGGGGTCCATCATACAGAAATCCACATTCTGTCAATACATAGTCGAATGAAGCTAAACACTTGGTGTTACTCTTCTATAACCCAAAATAGATAAAAAGCAGAAATACAATCATTGCCTTCAACAATACGAATTCATGGCCTTTCAATTAACCTCACAGGCTCACACAGAGGTATTTCAATTTAGACTTCAGGAGGTGATCGTTCTCCAAAATCCATTAATTCAAAGGTGCAAACTTAATAGATAGAGCCAGTTAATATATTTGTTCGAATCAGCTCAAGAAACAGGTGTACTTAGCTTTGGTTGATTACCAGACTAGAAGTTTATTAACATGTGGCTTCATTCAAGAAACAGAGCTACAATCATATAAAGAGACATACACACAAACATATAGAGGGAGACAGAGAGAAACCAGTCTATCACTTGTCGAATTTTTAGACCGAATTCTTCAACCTACAAAAACGAAAAAGGAAATTCATAGAAAAAGACAAATTTTCAAACAATTTAGTTTCGGCACATAATTTCCCCTGAAAAATCATATACCTCAGTTGGGGTGAGAGAAATGCGAGCTGTTTCGGCCAAACGGGGGACATCCGGGGGCTGAAGAGCACTATTCGCTTTCGTCGAGTAGCTCCGGCGGGGCACCTGCCTCAACCCGAATGGCTGTGCCCGAAAAACAATTCGTATCCGGTTCAAGGTAGAAGCAGTTGCCATTGTTGGACATAGAGAAAGCAATGTTCTACTTCCCATTGTTGCGTTATGTTGTTACTGTGTTTCTTATCTACTTCCCATTGTTAAGACGATTATGTAGAATTTTGGAGGGCCAGCCCACCAAAAATATAATAATAATAATAATTAATACATCCAATGATCATATGTGGTCTCTCAATTTTAAAATGACGTCTAATGATTCTCTAAGGGGGGTGTATTCAATCATGACTTTTATAGATTTTTAAATACTTTTATCAACTTTAAAAGTTTAACGGTATTCAATTTAGACTTTTAAATACTCTTTAAAAGTCTACCGGTATTGGATTCAGACTTTTTAAAACTCTTTAAAAGTATACTGGTATTCGATTCAGACTTTTATAGAGTGTTTAAAAGTCTACTGGTATTCAAAAAGTTATTAACTTTTATTGACTCTGTCATAATAGGATTTGTATAGACTTTTTCTTCATTAATATAAATAGATGAAATCCAACCCATCAACCCCAAACTTTTCAAGATTCTCTACAAACTTTTTTTCCTCTATTTAAACTAGAAAAAATTTTCATTAATTTTACAGCATTGAGAACAAATTCGATAGAACAATTTTACGGCTGAGTTTTAGAGCTACACTCTATATGTATGCTGCTGCGCCAATTTGCTTCCTTAAATTCCTCGCCCTGCAATTTTTTTTCAAGTTAAATTTGCTACACTCTATCACTCTATGCACTTCTGGCATGCAACAGTGGCCACTGGGTTCATACAACACACAAATACTTGTTATGGTGTTTTTGGCTATAGTATGTATATGCTGATGGCTGGATTCCTTGCATATCACTCAAAACTGTGTCTCACAAATACCACCACAAATGAGATATCGTTATTAAAATTCTTATATTCATTATATAATTATTGTTAAGAATAATCTATATATTTGCGCCTCTCTGGACAATGCTTTAAACAATATTTGTTGAGAAAATTATAAATAATATATTAATAGAAGTTGTGGAATGTTTGTAAGGGTGTATTCAATTTAGAGTTTTAATAATTTTTGTAAACTTTTTAATATAAAAAAGTTTTTAAAAGTGTATAAATGTTTGTCTTACCGATATTTATAAACTCTTACAAAGTTTATCAAAGTTTAAAAGATTCTAAAAAAGTTTACAACAACTCTACAAAAGTCAATTAAAATTCATCAATTTAAAAGTCTTTGAAATTCTTTAAAAGTCTTAATTGAATACACCCCCCTAAGTTTCAAAAAATAAATTTGTGGTCCTGATTCTTAAAATAATCTGAGTTTAAAATGACCACGGGTGAAGTGGAGAAGCATTGAAGCCGTGAAAGTTTAGGGTTGGGGACTCGGGGAATTGGTAGCTTTAGAAATTAGAATTGGGGGGAAATTAGGAGAGTAACCTGACAAAAAATAAAGGGATGACTAAATTGCGTAAAATCATCAAAATTAAAAATTAAATTAAGCACAAAAAGTCATTTACTAAATTGAGTAAAACTACTACTGTCAATGACTATATTAGATATTAATTCAATAGATAATCAAAATACCACACTCAAACGTAAAGTCAAATTATTGTTATCTAACTATAATTTGGTCAAAAAATCATTGTCTAAAACATCAAATATGAAATGTTCAAAAAATATACGATAACTTAAACCCAAACATATAAAAATATGGTTAATCTTAACCCAAAGATTCAAATTGCACATAAATAAATAAAAAAAACATCAAATATGAAATGTTAAAAAATATATGACAACTTAAACTCAAACATATAAAAATATGGTTAATCGTAACCCAAAGATTCAAATTGCACATAAATAAAAATTTGGTGAAAAAATCATTGTTTAATCTTAAATATAACAGTATTGTATTCAAATTGCACATTAGCAATTCAAACTTGACTAAAGAATTACATCAAAGCACAATATATATCAATAAATAAATTAAGTGAATTAGCACATTAATACGAAGGATCATGTAATTTTTTTTTAAAAAAATCTATAATATTTACTAATCCTAACACACAATTGATGCATATTGAACAGAAAATGCAGAAAATAACTTGAGTTGTAGCAGTAAAGCGGTTAAACTTCACATACAAATCAAACAAACTTATGGAACTAAAATATTTTATGAAATAAAATAACAAAATGGCCTATTAGCTCAGTTGGTTAGAGCGTCGTGCTAATAACGCGAAGGTCGCAGGTTCGAGACCTGCATGGGCCAAATCTTAGTTTTTTCTAAATTTACGCCACTTCAGGATTGCAAGGTGCATTTTGGGTATAGCATATATACATGTATGTTTATTTTATATATACACTTAATAAGCTAAGTAAGAAAAGAGTGTACCAAAATTGTTTACTATTAACCAATGAATAAAAAAAATTATTGACATATCGTTATGGTAAAAAGTAAATTTTAATCCCATAGCAGCTTATAAACAAGGCAACATCAAGAAGCTAAATTAGAGTTTGGATTTCTCTTATACCAGGTGACTTCCTCCTTTATTTCTGAGATTAATAGCCACTTGGGTGTTTGGACTAAGTATTCAAAAAAAAAAAAAATGTATATAACGTAAGAAAATTGAGAACATAAATACAAACATTTATTAAAGCTCAACTAAGAGTTTGACTGACAAATAATGTATATTATTACAGGCAACACAAATGGAAGAGTGGAAAACAAAAAATAAAAAAATAAGGCAATAACTCCTTGAATCTTTCTAATTGCTAAAACCTAATCTCTGTGCACTACTTGCAATATATACATATTCTTGGCACACTATATACAAGCTCCCGAGTATCAACTCCTAACTCAATAGAAGACATTTAGCTATGCTATATACACACAACACACATATATAGAGAGAGGGAGAGAGAAGAGCCACATAACATACCCAACACAACATAGTCAGATCTGGAACCCCATTCATAATCTAACACACTAATCGTGCTTCATAATTTTTGTCGGGGGAAGTCTTAAGATTTGCATGGCCGACATCTTTGAACCTTATTTTCCCGGGAGAGAGAGAACTTGGGGGCTAATTTGCAAACAACTGTTTAAAATCCGAGAAGGTAATTACCGGGATCAGATCAATGCACTCTCAGTGTTTCAAAATTCTCCTTGCTCTACGAGAAAATTTCTTCAAGAAGACACTGTCAGCAAAAGTTAAGGGAGTTTCTTCATCGGCCTCTTCATTTGCACCATACCAGTAACCTTCATCGCTCTCGTGTTTTGAGTTTCCATCTCGAGATCCACCTGGTGAATGGGTATCTTCTGGAATGTCCCGGTACAAGTGTTTCAAGATGAAAAGTGCAGTATCAGGATCTCTCCAGTAGTTTCTGCAATAGTATTTCATAAACAGGGTTTAAATAAACTGCAATCAGTTCAGCATCAACAAAATCGATAATTTAGGGGATGCAAATTGCAATTCCTTGACCTAAATATTTCTTATAGGTGTAAAATGGACAGATTATGTACTTACGTATGTGCTCCAATGGCAGAAATATATGGATGGCGAAATGTTTTATCCTGGATTGGAAAAAAAATATGGAGATCAGCAGGGAAATAACTGAACCACATCGAATTTCAGAAATCATTAAAGAATTGCCAATTACCGAGAAAATGCACATAACATATAACAGGTTTCAATGGACTAGGAAGTAAACTAGCAAAACGTGAGCCACAGTAGATGCAAGAATATATTAATAAGATTGAAATGCATCCTCCTATACATAATTGTATGGGGTATTTAAACAAAAATATATATGTTTTCTGAGGCACTCCAGTTCTACAAAGTCAGAACAATTATTCAAAATCAACAAAACCAATGAATTTGCAAATATAATTTCATATGATAACATATCTTTGTTCAGGACAATGGAGAGCAAAAGGATCAACGTGTAAAGGTAGACAATGATTACTTATAATAAAGGAAGAAGACTGCTTTTATGTGTTGTCAGTTTACACCATCACAAAAATGGGAAACTTAAAGAACAAAATGAAACCATATTGAAATCATTAAAGCACAAATCATCATGCATATCAGTCATCAGAGATACAGAGGTAACTTGACATTGGATATGACAATAATTAGAAATCTTGGAAAACCATCAACATTAACAAAAGCAGGAATATCAAGAACCAGTAAAATTGCACTAAGATTCTAAGAATTATATACTTGCAAAACATGATCAATTCGACCATCTTCACTTCCAGTTAATTTCTCCATCATTATTGAACCATATGACCTATCATCTCTCACTTGAGCTTCATGAGTTCCTTCTGCACGGAAACTCACCATCAAGACAAGCAAATAGTATTGAGCAGAGGAAAGGGAGTGATATATGAGAGATGGAAAGGAATATTATATATATATATATATATATATATAGAAATAATTTCAAGTGTGGCCGTGCTCTCCCGTGCAGCCGTGCGGTCACACACCACTCAATGTTACGAAATACACCACTCAATGTTAAGAAACACACCACAATTTTAAGAAACACACCACAGTGCATATTTGTGTGGTGTGTTTCTTAACATTGAGTGGTGTATTTCGTAACATTGAGTGGTGTAAACCGCACGGCCGCACGTAAGAGCACGGCCACACCTGAACATGACTCTCTATATATATATATATATAGGGGTAAGTTCAAATGAGAACAACCCCCTCCTGTAAAAAGTGAGGAGTCATCTCAGCCGCCCATCACGGTTCACCAATGGTTGAGGGTTTTAGTGAAAAAAAACATGGGGTCAATTTTATAGTTATTGCAATATTTATAAAAGAGTTATTTCCACTTTTGGTCCCACGACTATGGGATCATTTCCACTTTTGGTCCCTGACTATTAAAATTTCCAGATTTGGTCCCACGACTTTTAAAACCCTACCACATTTGGTCCTTCCGATCAAATTCCGGCGACATTCCGGTCACCAACAATTATTTTCCGGCAAATTAATTCAGTCGAGGACAACTTTGTAATTTCATTTTCTAAATTATTAAAAAAAAAACACATAGAGAAACAACAGCGGGTGATCTTCTTCTTCTTTGTTCCACGCCGCCACACAGGACCTCCCTCGACGAACGCCATCCATCTTCTTCTTCTTCTTTCTTCGTTCTGCGCCGCCAGCCCACCACGCAGGGCCTCCCCGGCGAACGCCATCCACCGTCACTGAACCACCGTCGATGCCATACGCCGTCGAAACCGCCGACGCCATACGGCCTTCTCCAAATTCCGAAGCTCATCTTCACCGACGGCACTATTTCGAAGACGCTTCAGATCTCACCTGACCACGCGCGCCTCGTACTCAAAACCGTTGCCGCCGTCTTGCACTCCGAATCGGATCCACACTCGAAACCGTTGCCGCCGACGACGCCGAACGAAGAAGAAGACCGCACACTGCGTCACTATTGCTTCTCTGTTTTTTTTTTTTAATAAAAATTTTAAAAAATGAAATGACAAAATTGCCCTTAATTGAATTTATTCGCCGGAAAATAATTGCCGGTGACCGGAATGTCGCCGGAATTTGATCGGAAGGACCAAATGTGGTAGGGTTTTAAAAGTCGTGGGACCAAATCTGGAAATTTTAATAGTCAGGGGCCAAAAGTGGAAATTGTCACATAGTCGTGGGACCAAAAGTGGAAATAACTCTTTATAAAACTAACCCTGCCCTTTTTCTCCTTATATTTCAGCAACCCTCAGCCGTTAATTTATCCAAATGGATGGATCATATCAGTCCTCACATTTTACATGGGAGCCTATTTTGACCTATATATGTATGTATATATATAACATATATATATATATAGGTGTCCATTACCTTCCTCATTGTTATTGTTTCTTGATTCGCAGAATGTAAGCACCTTAACCTGCTTAAAGAGTACACATTTCAATGCACCAACAATGTTATAGTTACAACTCAAACATAATGTGCATGAAAATATCAAGAAGAGCAATCCCAAATGAAACAATTCCATATTATTCGCTGAGATATTGTGAGAACCCGTACAAAGCTAGCAAAGATTATAAATTTTAACAAGATAATTGGAAGAGTACAAAAGTTTTATCTGCATAAACAGTAACAACTATCATGGTTAAATGTAATCTTCCTCAATTGAGTTCTTCACACCAGCATGACAGTATAGTACTAATGCCAAATTAATGCACTATCAAGCCTACATGGTCACTATTCATTTATAAATGTCATCCGTGCATTATTCAAGTAAATCAGCTCATTGTTTGAGAAATAGAATCATATAAGAGATGAATGACCATGTCACATTTCCAATAAAGAACTCCTGCCTTAGCTTTTTGGTTTTATAATAGCCATCGCTTTTCCCTTTTAGCATGTTCAATATGTAGTGGACATAGCTGAAGCAACTCTTGGAATATCAACAGATTCTTCATTATAAAATTGTTGGAAAGAAGTCCCATAATTAATATATGTTGTAAAGAAATAAGACTCATTGTCTACAAATACATAGGTTCTTGTAATCAAGCAAATAAGTAATCTACCCATTAATTCATTATCAATTTACATCTCTTCCTCTCTTATTTATTTATTTCTTTTTCTTTCTTATTTTTTTCTCTTCACCAAATCTTTCATAGCTTCCACTTTACTGGCAAGTGGTGGTCCAGTGGGGTGCAACTGTTTAGTGTCTTTTCATTTAAAAGACAAGAAATGTCTGTAAATCAGCAATATCAATCAAAATTCATTCTGTTCATCACATATCACTCAGTTGAACTTAATGAGAGGAATATAAGCTTTGTAATTAAAGATAAACAAAGATACTATAAATTAGCATAGGCATGTTCAAGAAACAAAACATGTAGATTCTGCAGGAATCTTCTAGATTGCTAGGTCTGTCATGTAAAAACTAAATAGTTATAACATTATAAAAAATTCTCACCCTTGCAGAGTGTATATGGTTCACAAAAGCATGTGAACGTGAAGCTACTCCTTCAGTGAATTCCTGTTCAAAGAGTGAGAAGGAAAATAATATAAGGACCCCAAAAAACAAAAAAACAAAAAAAAAATAAAATAAAATAAAAATCTCAGGCTTACCTGAAAACCAATGTGCAGTCTCTTTCCACCTCGGTGGTAAGGAATAATGATTGGTCGTTTGCTAACATATTCTTTACAGACAAGTGGTTCTATTCTGGATGAAGAACAAGCATAATTCCATATTAGGCACTGCAGAGTGTTAAACATTTCACAAACATACGAAAAACATCCAAACTAAACCTATATGCCACTGGATCAAACGGGTG